>JAADVN010000456.1:0-18353 GCA_023335535.1 Globisporangium spinosum | reverse complement strand
TCGGGAACCGGTGGATGGCGAGCGTGCTCTCTCCCAAGCTGTTCCGGTACGCGAAGCACTTGGTGACCACCCCTGGCGGCATTGCATCCGAGTGGAAAAGCGGCTACGACTTGTTCCGGACCGAGTTTGGAGCCACCCACCATGCGTAGGGGATTGGCACCACCTGAAATCTGTCGCGTGCGTCAAGGTCGTCGGTAGCTCCTCACACGTCGGACGACTTGGTTGCTGGACTGGAACACTCCATCGCCGCGTCGTTTCCATTCGCGACGCCCGTGTCAACGTCTGAGTCTCGCAAACGACTACCAGGAGGTATTCCAGGTACAGGTTTATCTTCGTCCTCCTCTCGACCAGAGACAGCTTTGCCTGGAGCAGGTGGCGGGATGCAAGTGAAAGACAGCGCCAGTAGCGAGAAGAAACCAGCATCATCGCGGGAGATGAAGACGGACGACGTGCAGGAGAACGAACTGCTGGAGCTCTACGGCATGTGCACCAAGCACCTCATGGGCGTGAGCGTGATCCGCATTGAGGCTGGCACAAGCGGACTCACGTGCGTGCTGGAAGGCTGGAACGTCTTCAGTCTCCTGCCGCGCGTGCAGGCGCAGTCCGGGCGGAGAAAGTTGCTCGTGCGCACGAAGAGCTCCACGTCCACGACGTCGAATGCTGGGTCGGTGAGCGGACTCGGCAGTCGGAATCGATGAGGAGGCAAATTGAAAGTTCTCAAGACAAAGTTGGAAACAATGTGAACAAGAATGGATTATCGAGCTTATCGAGTGCAGAACAACGACGGCTAGCTAGTGGTGAGAAGTACTTGTGATGGTCAGTGTAACTATGACATAATAAAATGCTCACAGAAAGGATCGCGTACCAATACGGTCGGACCCTTTTCACGAATGATTTTTCACTATCTTCATTCCATCAAACGCACACAAATGCAAATAGGCACACAAAGGCACACGCACACAAAGGCATATACACAATGAGACGAATGGGGTGGGGACGGTCAGTGTAACTATGACAAAATGTAGAGCTCACAGAAGCGCCTTCAAACCATAACGGCTGCATGGCGCTTTCACGGATTACGTAAAAATTATCTTCATTCCATCGCACCAGCGCAACATGCAACACGCGACAGACACTTCGATTCATCATTCGCACACACAGCTCACACTCGGCGCACAAACACCGAGCATGCAGCGCCAGCATAGCGACCATCATCAGCAGGCGGCACTTGCGTCTGGAGACGGGCTCGGCGTCGCAGCAGTCGGAGCAGCAAGACCCTGCGGCGATAGGTCTCTCTCGCCTGTGGGCAACTCACTGTGAGAATGAGGAGGCACGAAAGTGAAGTGCTCTTTTGAAGCAAGCGCTTTTTAAAAACGCAAAGCATAACCCACTCTGCTTCCGCCAGCCAACCATCCTTCCACAGATATTCGTAGCCTCGTAACCTGCCAACAGATATTTTTGATTTTTGATGAAACAGTAACCCAGAATATAAAAAAACCGTCAGCAAATTGACCCGCCCAGATAAAACCGATTTAGAGTGATGGTCGTTTGTATTTTCTTGATGTATAGCGCTGGGTATACGAATCAGGTACTCGCATATTTCGATCAAGTGATGCGCATGACTCTCTAAATTGCTGACGGAGCTAAAGAGTTTCCAGACATGACCATACTGAAATCAAGTCATGTGCCTGCTCCACTCCAGAAAGCGCACTTCAACAGCAATTTGTAAACTTCATTTTGGTGGCAACCTGCTCATTTCGAGAAGGACCGACAACGTGTGCTTGTGTGTGCGAGGATGCTGCTCTAGTGTGCATGCGCTATCGAACTCTCTCTGTCGTGCGCCGCTTGAGAGAGAGAGAGAGAGGCAGAGAGGGCTCCAGACAGTGCTGTGCTTTGGTCTTTTCTTGAATACATTTTTATTCGCGGTTCTCAATACGAGCCAAAGCGTGGTGATCAGTGATGCGTCTGCAACGGAGAGTGCACTATTCTGAGCGCGCGTTTGTGTTGAATTTAAAAACAAACATGCGCGTGTGTGACCTGTGTGTGCTGCAGGACAATCCGAGGGAGCGTGTCCACGAGAGAGCGAGAGAGCAAAGAAAAGCGTGGTGTGGTCCGTCCAAAATCGGAGATGCAGGTAGTGGTTTCGCGAGTATTTCTGGTGCTGTGATTTGCAAAAAAAAACTTTCAAAGACTCCGTTTGGTGCGCATTTCGGAAGTGCACCCCAACGCAGGCGCAGGTGAAGCGGAGCGAGCTCACACTTGCATCAAGCGGCCACGCGATCACATCAAGACCCACAGCAACCAGATAAGGCCAACGAACTGCAAACTGCAAACGTGCGCTCCTCCACGATGGCGTCCATCCCTCCAGAAGTGCAGAACGAGATCACGCGCTTGAAGAATGAGGTTCACGCGAAAGAAGAGACGCTCAACCAGCTCAAGCTCAAGACGAAAGCGTTCGTGGACAACATGCGCGGCGAGCTGGCGATCAAGAAGAAGAAAGTGACCGATCTTGAAGAGCAGCTTAAGCACTCGGAAGAGGCTGCAGCTGCTGCTGCCAACGCACCGCCATCGGCATCGTCTCAGCCTCAGAGCTCTGGCGAGATGAAGGCGTTGAAGAAAGAGATGGCGCTCGTGACACAGCGAGAGAACGAGCTCAAGGCGAAGGCAAAGTCGTTCGCTGACAATATAAAGGTGCAGCTTTAGGCTGAGAAAGACAAGACCCACAAGCTCGAGCAGTCATTGAACGAGAAGATCGCTGCGTTGGCGCTCGCGCAAGCCACTGTCGCAACTTCAAGTGCGTCTCATGATCTGCTGAGCCTTGATGACTCCGCTCCATCATCCAAGAAAGACGATGATATCGCGGCATTGCAGTCGAAGCTTCAAGTTGCGCAGCAAGAGCTTACAGCGATGAGCGACCAAATGCGCACAGCGGAGGATCTGGCCTCGCGGCGGGCTCAAGAAGCGGCGAAAGCTAAAAGCGAGCTTGAATCACTCCAGTTTTCCAGTGAAGAGCAGCTTAGTGATTTGCAGGCAGAAGTGACCGCGCTCAAGACCAAGGAGCAAGTCCTTGAAAGCTCGCTGACCAGTCAAAAGAGTGCTCAGAGAAACACCAACGCTGCCTTCGCTAAGGAGCACAGCCATCTGCAGGAGGCTCTTTCGAAGAACCAAGAGCTGGTGCACCAAATCCAGCAGTACAAGATCGAGAGCGAATATCTCCAGAAGCAGTTTCTCGACAAAGATTTCCAACTGGAGCAGCTCGACAGCTATCGAGAAAGAGCCGATGAGGGCGAAGAGAAGATGAAGCAACTCGCGGGGGAACTCACAGCGCTGCAAGCCCAACTGCAGGCGAAAGCTGAAAAAGCAGCCAAGTCGTGTGCGAAATGCGACGAGTTGAAGACCGAATTATTCGAAATCTCGACCCTGTATGAGAAAGTGAGCATCGGAAGAAGCCAAAGCGACACCCAGCTCGCTGAGGCTCAAACAGCGCTGAGTTCGCTGCAAAGCGTGCAGCAGAGCTACGCTGCAGCTAAAGAGCGCTTGGAGGAGACACCCAAGCAGAACATGGACCTGAACGAGAAGATCTTCCGGAAGGAGTCGGAAGTGAACGCGCTCAAGTCCGATGTGCAGAAGCTGAGTGCTGAAGTTGCGGCGCTACAAGACCAAGTGAGCGCGTCGCGATCGGACAGCTCATCTCGCAAACAGCAATCAGAAGCGGTTCTGGCGGAGAAGCAGAAAACGGAAGAGACTCTACGCGAGTTGCAAGGGAAGTTCGCGCAGGTTGAGAAAAAGAACCAAGAGTTGACCAGCTCGATCGACGCGATCAATAGAGAGAACAACGACAAGCGAGTTGCAAAAGGAAGTCGACCGCCTTTGCATGGAGCTGAACCAGCGCAACGTCGAGAACGAACGGCGCCTGAAGCAGCTCAACGATGAGAACAATCATAAAGTCGCGCAGAGCTCATCAAGCCTCCAGAACCTCTCGGATGAGATCGCGACTTTAAAGCAAACGCTCATGATCGCCCAGGAATCCGAGAAGAACCAGCAGCGAGCGAAGGAACTCGCGAACGCAAAGCGTGAGGTTGAAGATTCAAACAAGAAGTGCCTCGCTGCGAAGGCTGAAACGCAGAAGCTCGTGGTTGAGCTGGAAAGCGTTCAGAAATGCCTCAGCCATTTGAGTGAACACGCCAACTCGAACTGCTCGACCAGTGTGCGCAAGATGGCGCTGCTCTAGGAGCGGATGAACGAGGCGCTTCAGGTGCTGGAGAAGCGCGCGTAGGCGCCCGCAAGCGGCAAGAAGCCAGGGTCTTCAGGAAATCAAAATAACATTGAGGTGGAGGATCTGCGCGAACCAGAGGCGACCTCGGCGCGCGAAAAGCCAACGTCCCCCACCCAAGGCGCGAAGAAGGTCGAAGAGAACATCATGCGAGTCAACGAAAGGGTACGTGGGGTGGTGGAGGACTCTTGCTGGCTTGCTGTGGTTTTACTAACCTTGTGTTCTGACTCAACGTATCCCCATGCTCCAGCTGTCGCTTGTGATCGAAGCGACCGAGAAGCTCTGTGACATGGCAATCGAGCAAAACGAGGCCAATTTGAAGGACGTGGTGATCGACAAAGTGACGCAGATGTTCACCCAGTGCTTTTCAGAGAAACTCCGCGCCGCGTACTCGAAAGTGGACGAGTTGGAAATTTTCGACTCGAACCAGAGCAGCAACAACAGCCACGGCCAGAAGGCATATAAGACACATTTAACATCAAGAACATGTACGATATACATCCGTAGTTTTCACTTTCCATTTTTATGAATCATCAATGTCTTTATTCACAGCGATCGACATTTGAACATCCCTTGCTTGCTCGCTCGTCTCTTGGGTCTACGCCACTTCGTTCGCGACGCTGCGTCCGTCCTCTTCTTCGTCTCCGAGAAGCGAAGGAGTGGTTTCTCCGGACGAACTCGAGTCTTCTTTTGATGGAAAGAGCTGCTCAAACAGTCCAGGGTATGGTTGGGATTTCTCCACGAGCGTGTGGACCAACGCGTGGTACTTTCGGGGTGTTGGCGTTGCCTCCCCCTCTTGCTTTTGCTCTTCATGCGTCACAGATGAGCTGCTCTCGTCGTCCAGCTGAAGTGCTGTAAGCCGTCTTGTAATCCCTTTCACGTGCTCCAGAATCTCCTCGTGCACAGACAACACACTCCGTCGCTCCAACGCTGCCAAAGCTGCTTCACCACTGCCACTGCTCTTCATTTGCGTGTGATGCAGTAATCCAATGAGAAGATCGACAAGCTCGTCCCAGACACTCGAGAAGCTCTCAAACTGGGTCAGTTGACTCAATTCTTCGCAGACCACGCCAGAGATCAGCTGTACCATGAGCACGTGAGGGCGGAGTGCAAACGGGTCTTTCACAACTGAAGGGCGGCGTCGTCGTCGTCCTTTTCCCGCCTTTTGCTGTTGTCTTGGATTCGATTGAGATGTGTGGTGAGCGGGCAGTTGCCGCTGGTAGTACAAGATGCGTGGACACGTGCTTGCATCGCCCTCCATCGACGCTACGCTGGATTTCTCGTTCAGGATATCAAAGCCGAGAGGGAGAATTCCGTGCTGCAGAATCTCCAACCATGACGCCGTACTGAACAGCCTTTTGTTCTGGCTGCTGGAACCAAGCAACTCCTGAACGAAGCCCAGATTCGTCACAACGAGCTCATTTGGAGACACGGAGCCTTGGTCGAGCACCAACTCGGAATTCTTGAGCAGATGCCGAATGGCGAGGATGAAGCCGCCAAGAAATCGTAATCCCAGCTCCTCGTTATCGCCCTCAGTCTCTGATCCAAGACTACTGCACATGGAATGCAGCAATTCCATGGAGCGCTTGGGGCTCCAGTTCTTCCTCTCGCCACTATCGTCGGCGCGTGTCAAGGCAAACATCAGCGCTTTCGTGTAGCAATCACTGATGGAGATTTCGCTCCCGTCAACGCTCCAGATCTGAGCTTTCACAAGGTATTCCAGCACCGCGAATCCGTGGGATGCTGCGAAAGTCGTGTTCACAGACCAGCTGATCAGGTTCGTCACCATCAGCCACTGCTCGCGGGTGTACTGGAGAGAACTTGGACTGGTAGACGTGAAGAGCCTCTGAAGACCAGAGAGAATCTGGCTCAAGAATGGTCGAGCAAGCTCATCGTCGCCGCTGATGTCGACTAGCGATCCCAGGAAGTTCGTCAACAGCGCACCGCTTCGATCGCTTTGAATCTTGATCGCCAACGCGAAGACGCCATCGATTGCTTTGTGCAGTAGGAAGCACGCGTTCTCGTACGAGATTCTTTGGGAATCCGGTTTTGTGTTTATCAAGACAGCGAGCAGCACTTGCAGCAGGCGAGTGTAATGGGCTTCGAGGATCTTGAAAATATCTTCCTCGTCATCTGCCATTTCACTGTCGAAGGTCACGGAATCGCTTGCCGAGATAATTCGGGCGAGAAAGTGCTCCAACAGCACGCATCCCGCGGAGCTCAGATCAGACGAAGCCAGAATCTTATGATCACCCGCTTCGGATTGATGTCCAGACCTCTGCTTTCCGCCGGACTTGTAAACAGTAGCGAGTTGTTCAGACGGAGACTTCGGTGCTCCGGTTAACGCTCGAGTCGATTCTTGGTCTAAGGCTCGGACGATTTCCACCAAGGCGCGAGGCGGCAGACTGGACAAATCGTCAAGTAGGAACTCCAGTCTGTATGGCTCCAGCGTCGACCGTATCCAGGCTTCAGTGCCAAACTCGACTTCGCCGCCACCGCCACTGCTTTTATGGTTTGAATCGTCTCGAGGTACTTGAACGACTAGGTCCTGCGCGTATTCTGCCCACTCTGCAGGGTTAGACGGACCGTCTTCTCCAAGCACGAGCTGATTTCGCTGCGAAGTGGAGCTTGAAAACGAAGAGCTTGGGTTCGCCTCGAATGCCGACATCAGCCACGCCACACCACTGAAAAATCCGCCGCTGGTCCCGGAGCTCGATGTCACATCCTGTCGCTTCATATCCTCTCTTCGTCGAATTTCTTCCTTGTTCTGGAACACCAGCTCAACAAAATCAGCTCGCTCGTCCTTCGTCGTGAGACTTGCTTCCGCTTGATTATACACAAGTTGAGAAGGCAACGCCTGGAACTCTCGTAATGCGCTGATTGCGCGAAAGAAGCACGCCCAGGACTCACTGGTAAGCCACAGACTGCAGGTGTTGACCAGTTTCAGCATCCCCGCTGTCGCCACGGATGCGCTCTGGTTGCTGCAAAACAGCCACACACCTTCTTCTCGTCGATTGTAGCCCAAGGGATACACTTCCGATGGGAATAGCGCGGTGTACTTGCAGATTCGGCTGAAGATCCCATTGAAATGCTCTGGCAGCGCCAGATGAGACGATGCACCGGCGCACAACACGAGTCCATTGCAAGCCAGTTGGAGCATGCTCTTCTCGGGAACATAGTATGCTGTCTGGGTCGAACCGTCGTCCAAGGAAGACGATGAATCGCCATTACTGCCCACTCCATCTTTGTCGTTGGATGCGTTCGCAAACTGCTGAAAGACGCTGGAGAAAGCTCGAACCAACTGCGGCTGAATCAGCTCAAAGATGTGGCGGTCGTATTGGTCGCCAGCGTAGTAATTGTTGTAAGGAAACGCGTCTCCATCAGCACGTTGCTCTTTCTTTTCCTCTGTTGCGTACTCCTCTTCGTCTTGAAACGATCTTGAGCGAGATCTCGACCTCGATCGAGCTGCAGTGCCACTCGACTTCGATATCAAGTGTTTTGCCCTGGTCTTGAGGCGACGAGCTTGGTGCTGAGTGTTCGCTCGAATCGAATCGATTGCGATTGCTGCAAAAGGCGTGGAGATGCTTGAATCTTGCAGTCGGTGGTGCACAATCAGTCGAGAGTTCCGTGGGTCATTTTCCGCCTGATTCAGCAGATCCTTCCAGCGATCGTTTGTCACTTCTCCGTGCTTTCCGCCGTCTTCAAATGTCTTGATCTCGTCGTTCGCGATCGTATTGTAGATCTCTGTCAAGAAATCATCCGGAAGATCACGATCTTGAGACACCTCTTTGCCGTAGTTCTTGTTGTTTTTGATGAAATCCTCGACCTTCATTTTCTTCTCTGAGCGGATGTTCGGGTTGTGGAGATCTGTGTTCAGCATAATCAAACTGAACGAGAGCAGGTAGGCAACGTCCGGGGATGCCATCAAGAAACGATCTCGGCATTGCTCGTACACTTGTAACGAAAACGTGTTCAGGATCCGATCGATTTGCTGCGCCTCACCCGGAAGCCGGAAACTCGCGAGAAACATTCGAAGAGCTGCGACGATGTTTTCACCTTCAAAGTTGAAGGATTTGACAAAATTCGTAAGCACTTCGCGGTGGAAATCCATGGTGTCTGCTTCGTGAATCTCCGCCTTTTCGAACTCCTTCACGTCTTTGCCCATCGCTCCAAGATACATCCCCACTGCGTTTTTGTTCAAACCTTGCGGGAGTGAGCGCATGAACGCAGCGAGCGACTTCGTGTCGAGCGGCGTCGGAAGAAATGTGTTCTGCTGCAAATATTTGATCCCTGCAATCGGCTTCCGATTGAATTCCTGGATGCCGTGCTGGAAAAACTTCTTGCGCTGGCGCCGCTTGTACAGCGCCTCCGCCGTCGCGAACCCCGCACTATCACGAGGGGAAGTAACGCTCTCTTCAAGCAGTCCATCGTCATTGCTGTCTTCTTCGCTGGAGATGCTGATACCGTTTACTCGAGGGGAGGTTGAGTTCATCTTCGGTTGCTTGTGTTGGCTTCTTAGATACACCACGTAGAGTGCGTTGAAGAGTCCACGTAGCGCTAGCTCTCCGATCCCTTGAGCCCACAAAAAATGGGCTTCGTCATGCGTCTCGCGGCACGCATTGTGGGAGTGCTGAGTCACTTGAGACAGCAAGTCGAAGATGTTCAGCGTCAAATCTGAGCGGTTCCCGTCGCAATCGTAGTTTACATACAAGTCAGGCAGCAGTGTTGGCTCAGCGAGCAAATCCACCAAACAGTCCAGAATCTCGTATGAAGTCGCGAACAGCCGGGACGAAGACATCATTTCGCCAGTAAACTCATCAGTTGCTGCATCAACGCGGCGTCCAGCCTTGACCTCGCCGGCAGTACTTCCGTTCGCAGTCAGCATGCTCTTGTTGCTGTTGTTTGGGTCACTGGGAAAGTTTGGGCTCGACACATCCAGACTTGCAATCGTCCAGTGAAGCGAGTTGCAGAACACCCCGTTGAAGATCGCTTCGAGCTGCATTTTAAGTACCGGTCGAAGCTTCGACCACAGCAACCGGATGATCTCGAGGCACTGGATCGGGATTTTCATATCGAAGCATGCTCTAGGTTTGGAAAACACACGGTCGACATGGCAATATAGCAGCATCAATCAAAGAGGAATAAGCGAACCAGTCGCGATATCTAGTCAACAACAGCAGCAAATGATCTTTACCCGAGACGACTGAATCGAAGCAGTCCGCTGCACAGGTCGTCCTTAATAAATAGCATCAGCGACGGCACTTGGGTAATCGAGTGAGCGTCACAGGACAACAGCATGCGATGCAACAGACTGAGCGCCAGCAACACATCTCGTCGGTTCGACGCGAACGAAGACCCCGAGCTGCGCTGGTGCAGCTTTTGGCAAAGGAAACCCACGGTCTTTACAGCACATGGCAGTCCAAATCCCACGGACGACATGGAGGACGAATCGCTGTATACGGACGGCGTGGTGAAGATGAACCTCACCGCATCATGCAGGCAATTGGTCGCAGTCGCGCGCAGCGAGAGCGTGATGTGTCGCTGCTTGTACGATTCAACATACAACAGATAATCATATCATCCTTAGCATCAGCCTCAAACGACGATAGAACGTATGGGGATCGTGCACGTACATCATTGCGAGACGCTCGACTGAGTGCGTAGAGCGACTCCACGAGCTGCCACATCGAGTGGTCGGAGAGGAACGGCGCCGCGTGAGACGCGAGAACCGCGTGCAGCACGTCCACGACCATCACGATCACGTTCTGGTCGCTCTCGACGCTTGTCTCCTGGAATCGGCATTGGCTCACAGCATCGACGACGTCCGAGACCGCGTCTGAGATCGCGCTTGTGTCCTTCACGAGTCTCCAGGGCCACGATTCGAGAAAGTTGCGCACGGCCTCCAGCGACGCGCTGGTGAGTGTGCTGCTTGTCTGCTCGTGTCGAATGAGGTCAAGGAAGGGTCGAAGCACTGTCGCCGGATTCAACTCGGCCAAGTCTGTGCACAAACGAAAAAGTCCATCCGAGATAGAAAGTTCAGCTTCCTTCTTGTATCAGCGCCACACGAAGAAAAAAAGAGAGCGAGCAACACAACAGCAACAGCAATACGCACTTTCGCAGCGCTGCACACGCGCTCGCAGCAGCGCGAAGCTCTGGAAGATCGCCGCCTCACCGCCATCCTGCGCAAATACAACGAGCGTTCATCACACGATCACACACATGATTGCATCCAAAAGTGTGAGCCATTTCCGAGACTCTCACAGAACGCACAAGAGCGCATCGTAAAGCGAAGGAAGCGCGCACCTGCGACTGGCGCTTGTGGTCGGGCGTGAGCAGGTACCCAAAGCGGCGCCTGGCGAGGCTCAACACGCGCTGGAGGTCGCCCAGCAGCAGCGCACACGCGGCCATGATGCGTCCTTGCTTGCTCTTCCTGCCTTGTAAAGCCCTGGCTGTCTTTTTGATACTGAACCTTGAAACAACAAACAACAGGATTTTTTTCCCAAAGGGAACAAAACCTCCCAAACAGCATATATTCTGTAAAGAGAGGTTGAGTACCGCATTTTGAAAACTGATACTAGTGTTTAATAAGGACATGTATGCACAAGGATATAGAGGTCAAAACACAATATTTGCCACAGGTCAGTAAGTTATATGTCGCTAAAAACAGGCTCAAGTCGATGCTCTGAAGTACTGTACACGACGGCGAGACAGAATAAAAGAAAAGATGGATTCTTTGGTCCTTGAATTGTTAAGACAGAACAACACGCACCAGAATGGACACGGGCGGCGTGGTCGGCGCCAACATGGGTGTGAGCGCGGCGATGGCGGCGGCGCATGCCGCAGTGGCCCACGCGCAGGCGCAGGCCCAAGCGCAGGCTCAGGCGCAAGCACACGCCCATGCGCAAGCCCAGGCTCAAGCTCAAGCTCAGGCTCACGCTCAAGCCCACGCGCAGGCTCAAGCACAGGCAGCGCACGCTCACGCTCAGGCGCAGGCGGCGGCAGCGAACAACGCGTTCAACGTGAACGACGTGCATGGCAACGGCGGCGACATCGACTCGCTGCTATCAAACGAACCGGACGTGGGCGGCGACAAGCTGCGGCGGCTGATGGAGCCCTACGAGCGCCACCGCGCACACGACCTCCGCGCCGAGTGCTACCGGCGAGGCATCCGCCCGATCAAGAAAGGACCAAACGCGAACGACAACAAGAACGGCTATATTTTATTACTGCGCAAGCATGACGGCACGGTCAGCGCGAATGGCGGTCTCAGCGGTGGCATGGGTGGCGGTGTTAGTGCGATGTCCATGCGCGACGACGATTTTGACAAACGACACGACGACGATGACGACGATGTAGGCGGCGGCGACAGCAGCGAAGACCAGTTGCCGAGCCTCGTGAAGAAGCGGAAGCTGCCGATGGGGCTGCAGCAGCAACAACAACTGGGCAACTCTGGGACAAGCACACCGACGAGCGGAGCGCCTGGCGGGAATGTAGGCGGATCAACCATCAGTATTGGTGGCGGGGGAGGATCCAGCGCCACGGATCTTTCTGGTTTCTACGAGAGCACACAGCCGGCGCTCGTGCCCGTGCTGCCCGTGCAGTACACGAACATAGGGAAGCCAACCTCGAACCCGACGACGGATCTCGAGATCCTGAGCGGCATCGCGAACACATACACACAGAACACCGCCGGTGACGGCCAGCTGTGCGGCACGTGTCGGACAGTGGTGACCGACCAGCTCATGGAGTCGATCCGCCTCGGCAAGAACAAGATGCAGCTGCAGGAGTACCACAAGATCATGGACCAGCGCGACCGCGACACGATCCACTTGAAAGAGGTGCTGCAGATCCTCACGGAGTTACGGAAGGCGTACCGCGAAGCGCAGTCCGACGGCATGAACCACGACCTGCTGATCGAGCTTGAGGACGACATCGCGTTCTTCTTGGCACTGAAGGAGCGGACGAAAGAGCGCATGCGGCTTGCGATGCAGGACAGCAGCCGCGAACGCACAGGGGGGAACAAGACGTCAAACAACGGCTCCTCCTAACCCGGGGGCAATCCAGTCAGACAGGCCAGACACAATCGAGATCCAAGTGGGTAGGCAAAAGCAAGCCAACTGGTAGAGAGCACAAGAGGGTTGGCTAGCAAGCATAGGCAAGCGCAGGACCGAACTCGAGTGCGGGAGACGATGAAGAAAACAAGGAAGGATCACTTATTTTTTATGGGGGGGCGAGACAATGTAACATGTGACGAAGCGAGAGCCTGCCAGGCGAAGAGAAAGAGAGAGAGGTAACCTGCATGATCCAATCCTTCGATTCGTCCAACTAGCACAGCACTCTAACACTGGACAGCGACCCGTGGTTGCATTCAGGGCTTCCAGCAGCGTCCTGGTGACAGCGTCGGAGCAGTGGAACTCAACAAGCGTTCCTCTCGCACGAAGGTATTGCTCCCTTTGTGACAACTCGAAAGACTGGTTGGTGTGCTGGACGATAGACAACTGGAGCTGATGAAGTGCCTTGGCCGACTTGATTTTTCATTGATACGATGCGCAAAGACAGCATTCAGCAACACTCACTTCAAGTGCCAGCACGTTTGATCCTCCCAGTGAGACGATGGCACGCCATCTGATTCGCGTTGTGCGACTAAAACGATTGAGCAGAGCTGAGTGAGTTTAACTGGAGGGGGTGGTGATGGAAGTGCTTTTGCTGCTGCTGAGTCTGCCAGTTGGCGCAGCAGCTTGCAACTCCGCTTCTCATTTTCAAAAAAGCTATCGAGCCACCAGCACCTCCTTCCAAGTCAAGTCCCCACCATGACGAGCGAGAGCGGCAACCCCCAAGGCACACCCAAGTACGAGCCCGCAGACTCGCCACCAGCCAAGGACTCGGTCGTGCTCATGCCCGCCATTTCTGTTCAAGTTGAAGAATGTGATGGTACATCCCGTCGAGGCTGCTCGGTCGCGATGCTCGTGCTTCTCTCGCTGCCACGAATGGCTACCAACATGGCGTGGGCGGCGCAATGGGCTGCGCTCGGTCCGTACTTGGGCACAATGCTGCCGCCGTACGCTGTCCAGTTGACGCAGATCATCGGTCCGCTCTCGGGCATCCTCGTCGCACCGACGATCGGCGTGCTGAGCGACCGCAGCACGAACCGGTGGGGGCGTCGCCGTCCTTACTTGCTCTACGGAGCCATAACGAGCGCAATCTGCTGGACCATGATGGGCTACACGCGCTCGATCGGCGAGGCGCTGGGTGACAAAGGCGATCACCGACTCTGGACTTCGTTGCTCACGATCTTCTTCTACACGTGGATGGACATCACGGTCAACGTCGTGCAGACTCCGGCGATCTTGATCATCGCTGACTTCGCTGGTGAGCGGCAGACACTCGGCGCAGGCATTGGACAAGCGAGCTCCACTTTGGGCTCGATCATGATCGCCGGGTACATCTACTTCTTTGGCGCCGCTCATCTCACGCTCCGCTGGTTCCTCGGCATGCTCTCGGTCACAATGGTCACCACCGTCGGCGCTGTGTGCTTGTTTGCAAAGGAAATCCCGCGCGCCAAGGATCCGCAAGACCACGTGACGACGTTCACGCGCGTCGCACAAGCGTTCGGCACGATCATCCACGGACTTCGCACGTTCCCACGCGTGCTCATCGTCTACTGCATCGTTTTCTTCACGGTCCAGTACGGCTTCACGGCGTATAACGGCAGCAAGGGACAGTTCTTTGGCGTCGAAGTGTTCCACGGCGACGCAGACAATGCTGACACCTGCAAAGAGAGCTGCTCGCTCGAGCAAAAACGTTACAACCACGGCGTGCAGCTCGCAGGAGGCCTCGCGGACATGATCTTCAACATTGTCGGGTACGTGTACTCGTGGATGCTCCCATTCATCGTCTACCGCATCGGCGCACGCTGGGCGATGACGCTGGCGGCGGTTCCGCAGGCGCTACTCATGGCGATGGCGTTCTCCGAGTGCGTGCCGCTCAACGTCGTGATCGTTGCGCTGACGTCGATCACGCAAGCCACGAGCTTCGCGCTGATCGTGCCACTGCTTCTCCACGTGTTTGGCGACCGAGCCGAAGTGGGCATGCACGTTGGCGCGGTAAACTCGGCCAACTGCTTGGGCCAGCTGCTCAACTTTGTTGCCAGCGCTGCGCTCGTTCAAACGTCGCTTGGGTACGCGCTCCCGGTGTTCGTGGGCGGCGCGATCTCGTTCCTCGGGGTGCTCATCAGCTTTTTCTTCTTCAAAGTCAAGATGTACTCGATGTAGGCAGAAGACAGGGGTGGCTTCGAAGGTAGTCATTCGCACTGGAGCAAGCGACAAATGAGGCTACACAAGAGAGCATCTGGGTCTAAAAACAAACAAAAACATCATAAACAAGTACCCAGTCCAATCCATTTTCTTTTTGCCATGTCTGCCACACAGTCATTCCAGCACTTTTGTTTCAGATTGACGCGTCCACATCCAGTGCTCGCCACTCGTATTAGAACCTTGAGGGATTGCGTCTCCTCGTATATCCAAGTTTCACGCCATGGCTGTTGACATTCATCCAAACTTGATTGATCAGAAACCCCGAGAAACCCGTCATATGATAGCATGCATGCGGAGAAAACGTACTAGTTCTCTGCCAGGAGCGTCTTCTGCGAAGGATCTGCGTAGCTCTGGGAAAGATGAAGCTCTGGACTCCTGCGCTCAGCCACTATCGCACAGCCAACGCACACATTCGCATGTTAGAGTACAAACGCCATGCCAGAAACTGCATATCGTCATGTAGGATGCAACGTACATGAGCTTCTCGCTAAAGTCTTCCACCGCGACCAGTTTCCCTATCCCGGCGAGCAGCGAGCGCTTCGAGTCCACTCTTCTACCCGAGAGCGGTCCGTTGTTGGAGCTGGTGCCGAGTCCTGCATCTTCTGCAAACGGAGAGCCGCTCCTCCCGGAACTTTCCCGGTCGTGGAGTGATTTCTCGTACTACGGACGACAGTGGTGCAGAGTGAGCATCTTGTAAAGACAGAGGAGGATGGCTGAGATATCAAGCACCACGCACCAGCGGCGTCAAGTGGCGTTTGTGTTGGGAGTTGTATCTCGTGCCGAGCGCATACACGTCCTTGGGCGTCGCTTCCATTAACGTCTGGGACGCGTAGCTCCTGCAATTTGCCTGTCAGTCTTGCTTGATGGCGTTGCCACAGAGGACTGATGTTTCAAGCGAACGAAGATGTTGGTACACGTACGTTTTTCAGTCACTTGCACTGACATCGCAGCCTGGTCCCACCTATGTTGCCATGCATATACATTCACATTAATGCACGATCGCAAAGACTGAGTTTTGGTGCTTTTGTAGCATACCTGGTACACAGCGCTTTGGAAGGGGATACCAAGGACGCTCTAGCAACATGAACGGCATGGGCGTTAGACCAACTCATACCTCCTCAGGTGAGCCACGATCACAAGTAACGAGAAGCAGCATACCGCGTCGCCAGCAGGGACTTGATGCAGCTCAAAGAGTCTCTTGCCAGAGTTGTCGGAAATCGCTGCGGATCGGTCCGGCATGAGGCCTCCTTTGTCATCGTACGCAAGGTTCTGTAGAGGATACACGCGTAGATTAGCCTCTGCAATTAACACAGCAGTCGGCCGCGAAGGTAAGCAGAGCACTCACATCTTTCGCGGACGAGTGGTCGTCGTAGAACCGCTTCTTGTACGAGCGCTGGACGAAGCCGCCCCAGTCTGCGTCCAGGTGATCGGGGTCGTACTTCTCAGTCAAATGCGGGACCGGTGGTGTGTGCTGATGTTGTTGCTGATTGTTGTTGCTATTCTCGCTCGTAAAGGTCGCCTGTCGACGAACTGGGATGCTTGTCTCGAAGCGCGCGCTCGCGTTCGTCCTGCCGGTATCCTCGCTCCATTGCTTGAGTCCCGCAGTCCTTGTCAAACACTCCCTGCAGATCGAGAACAGAATATAAAGCTAAAAGGTCTCCGACACTGTAAACAACAGCTAAATGAGCGACCCACCCGCGTAAAAAAAGAAGTAAAACGACTGCTTCCATGCAGCCTTTGCTTAACAACGAATATCATACCTTGCTTGTTAAGGGAGGACTGAGGCATCCTGCTGCTGCCTGCTTCGTGGGTCGCGAGAATGTCGCAGTCGCGCCGCGAGCTCGAGCTGCTCGGAGATGTCGCTCATGTGAGTCTGGACGTCCTTTGTGAAGAGCTGAAACGAGTTCCGGAGCATCTTGAGATTGCTGCTCAGCCGCTCGATGCGCTCTGCTGCCAGCTGGACTCGCTGTATGAAAAAAACAAAAACACACATGGTGTCAGAAACAACATCGTACAGGTGTGGCTGATCCCATTTGCCAGAGCATACCTGGTCATATTCAGCAGCCGTTATCTTGGTCTTTCGGTCAAAGCGAACTTCCTTCCCAGGCGGAGCTTTACTGGGATCTCCAGCAACTTGAGGTCCTCGGTTCTCCTTTTCTGATTCAGATTGAGGATCTGCCTTCCAGGATGGTTGAGGGAGTCGATACTTTTCCTGAATTGCAGTCACCACAGTTACCTGTCGCTTCTTGTCTTCTTATCACTTGTTTTGAGGGTAGCCAGTAGTACCCCAGCTTCCTTCTTCATCTTCATTTCTGTGATCATCCAGTTCCTGCGTGTCTCCAATGTCGATGCTACCTGCGCTAGCTTTCAGTAGTAGATCTGGGTGTGATGCTGATCGCTGTGGCTGGATTTCTATCACTAGTAGCTGAAGCGAAGTCACTGTCACCACCACGACCATCCAACCGTCCCAGTCTTCACGATTTCTCTCATTGACGCTCGCCCATAACAAATCCCACAATCTGCTGCTGGATTGAGAGACGGCAAAGATGCCTTCGACTGATTGCCCAGAGGCAAGCTACAACCAAAATATGCAAGAGTTAGTTCGCTCGCCACGATATCCAATTCACAGAATAGCGTAATCACATTTTTCTTCGTACACTGACTGTCGGAAACTCAAAGAACTCCTCGATACTGGGCCATTTCATCCGCTTGGGCTTACTGGAACCATTGACGTCTGCTTTCAGCTCCCAGCACTTGCCGATCGTGTCCGACATCGAGAAGAGTTGGAAGCCATGTTGCAAGGAACTTGTCTCGAACTGGGCGTAAATCTGGCGAACTGGATCGAACCGCTGCTCAGAGACGCCAGGGTAAATATGAAAACACACATTCAAGGTCAGTGTGAGCGGTCATTGTAGCCCAAAATGAGCCCACGACACAGTGGCGACTTGCCTGTTTTGCTTCGAGAACCCATCGGACGTGGCCTGCTTGATCTTGTTTCTCCCTCAAAGCCAGCACCTGCTCATTCACAGAATATTCATGAGCAACCCGGCTTTCTACCACAAATTGGCTGTGCAGGTGGAAAGCACGACGATACGCACACTTAGCGATCAATTTTGACTGCCTGCGAGCAAGAGATGGCTAATCCTGGCTGTTGGCGTTGCTACGAGCCAGCGAAGACTGGTGTACACACTCTGAGTTTCTGGACTTACGTGCACACATGCACAGTCACGACGATTGCAATTAGTATCATCGCCCCTATCACCAAAGGATCACCAAGACAAACATGAAATCAACGAACCTCCGGAGACAGACGCCAGTCAAACCGAGTCGAGCAGGTTGTCACGCATAAGGATCCCAGACCGCGAACAGCTGCCATCCCGAAGACGCTTTGCTGCAAGCATAACCAAATGTAGTTTGTCCTCGCCAGTCTGGTGCTGTCGATGGTTTGTAGGTGCTCCAAATCACTCAAATGTCTCAAAGCTCAGCAGATACAGGTACCCAATAGCCTCTGAGAGCGTGCACCACCGCCTGTCTGAGCTCACGGCAGCTGCGATGAGCGTTGTGTCGTAATCGGGGAGCTCTGCGATGCAAACCTGACGATCACTGAATTACTCTCGCCACTGGAAGACGCCAAAGCCACTGGAGTTGTTCATCAGCACCACGATTGCACCGGACTGCAGGTTGGTGCAATGGCGACACACCTGCACGCTTGCAATACCATTCGCCTCGCGTAGCAGAATTTGCTCGAGGAAGCTGAACTGCACCAT
>JAADVN010000455.1:0-18373 GCA_023335535.1 Globisporangium spinosum | reverse complement strand
CGGGGATAATCAGCTTTGTGGCCGCGAGCTCTTGCTTCCGGACACTCTGCTGATTGCTCGATTAGCGATACTGCCCTGGTAGAACAATCGGTGGCGACGCGTCCCCCCAGACTTTATACGCATCCGCACAGCAGGTAACAGTCAGTCAGTCTCGTGGGTAGATAGGGAACATACTGTTTCAAACCGATGCAAATTCACTACACCACGTACCCTTTACACTCTGCGAGAAGACTCAACATCAAAGCTTTGTCCTTGCCGTTGCTTTGCGCGGGGCTCTTCAGTGGCAGCAAAGTCAGCAACTCGCTCGAACTCGCAAATGGGGTCGACAGCTTCTCTCCCAGCAGCTCATCCACGTGATACTGAACACTCTTTCGAGGAGGACTCGATTGCTCCCACAATCGCGGTCGCCTCTTGTCTTCATGTTACTGGACGTGGGGTTGGATAAATCGCGTGCGATCACTGTTTCCTCGGTTTTCTGTAAATGGGAAGATCGGCGGACACTTGGACGACATTCTGGGAATGCGCGACTCCCTGAACATCTGCAGCTCGCTGTCGGGGATTCTCTTCGCAGCGCCAGCACCAGCAACAGCAGGGGGTTCGACTACGCTTTCTTCACTGCTGAAACTGGCTGAGCTCGTGCCCAACGAGGTCTAGCGCTGGCCGCTCCTGGAACGCTGACTTGTTGCCAGGTTGCCGCGCTTCGAACGACTGTGGAAGGCTGTGTTTCCTTCGAGCAGAGTGTGATTTAGCAGGGGTCGTCACCTCAGCATCAGCAAAATCCGAGCAACCATCGAGTTCTTCGCTGGTGTTCTCAGCGGCATCAGCGAATCGCACATGCGTGGATTCCTGCTTTCATGGCGTGCGGAGAGCAGCGACATTGCTGGTGCAATCAAGCAGGGGTTGTTGTTGCAGCTGGTGCTTGCGCTGCTGCTGCCCGCCGCTGGAGCTGAAAGCCACACTCCGCTTCGACACCGTACACAGGTCGCTTGCTCGCGATCTCGCAGCATCTTGACTCATGCGCTCCGTTCCTGCTTTTCCTCCGCCGTCTCGGCCGTGGCGCGCATGCATTCGTCGTCGCTTCCGTCGCTTCCGTCGTCACTGAATGAAGTGTTTGCTTTAGTGGAAAGGCGTGTCCTGCATTAGGCCTGAGGTGGTGTCCTGATGAAGCAGTCCTAATGTCATATTCCCTCTTCGATTTGAATCCCGTATTTCGTGATACCTCTGAAATGTGGTCAAATACCGAGAGAGTCTCCCAGATGGGCGACATCGACGAACACCTTGGTCCCATTATACAATCGAACATGTCAAACTCCCGATTTATCTACCGAACTCATCAAATAGAAAATACCGGTAATTATGGACTTTTCACAAGCTTACCAAAATCGTACCGCCATGGCTTTGACCACTCGCGGCGAGCAATTATTTTTGCGAAGATGAGAAGGGAGTATTTGTCCTGGAATTGCCCTAAAAGTAGATCTGTATGTCTACGACAATGTGCGTGGTGTGGATGTACCCGTTGAGTGCTCGGGCTCTGCTGGAGAGAGCGGATGGCGATCGGCCATGCCGCTAAGCAGGGCCACTCGTGTGCTACAGTTAGCGTCTCCCGCTTGCTTAACTGCCACATTCTTGTATCCTACTTGCGGAGAACGCAGTGAGCGATTTGCCCGCAGCGCCAGACGAACCTGCGGCAAGCCAAAGCCTCGCGCGAAAGAGCAGCCACCGCGTGAACCAAACCAAATCTACGCAAGAAGACCCAGTGGAGCGCGCTGCGCGTCTGTGAAACTTGCGCGCAATGAGCTACGATTCGTTTTCGGACCATTCGAAGCAGATCAGCGACACCGTCTTCCGCATCTTGAGCTTGCGTGTTGAACCTCAAAATGGAGTTGAAGTTGTCAAGCCAGTGCTGGAAGAGCTCGAAGTCATGCGTCTCAGCTGCGCGTTGGGCGCATTGTCCTCCGTGAGCATTGAAGAGTTCAAGTACGACATGCTCGAAGCGCACGAGTTCGACATGGAGTTTGCGCGCTTTTTGCGCAACGACGTGTTCCGTAGTGCTGCCGGCCAAAACGCTCAAGACGACAGCTCTACGCATCTGAAAGTGCTGAGCTTGTTTGGCAAGCAGAGCGAAGTCAAGAAAGAGCTGACGCATCTGGGCTGCTGGTCTGCTGAATGCGAAGCCGGCATGCGCGCGCTCGATCAAGGCATCTTCTGTGCAAAGGTGAGCACATCGGAGAGCAACACGCATGAACCGGTGCTGGTGCTGTTTGCATGGCTTCAAGATGGACTGTTTGAACCCCAGCGTCTTCGTGATACTGCGACGTACGTCTTGCGCTTCCTGACGTGCTTGAGCTCCGATGTCGTGTGCTGTCTGTCTGATGCGGACACCGTGAAGATGCAAGAGGTTATGTCGAGTGTGGCGTCAACTGAAACTGAAGATTGGAATTCGTACTCCGTCGCACTTCGGGTAGAGAAGCAAGAAGATGAAAAGGACGAGGTGCGCTGCGAGCATGTACAGGATGTCTACATTTCTTCCAACGCATGCGCTCGTGACCGCCGGCTGATCAAAGGAGCATTTCCTGCTATTGGTGCGCTGGTTCCAAGCCCCACTACTACTCACTTTCGGAAAGAAAAACGGAAGTTCCCGAGCGCTGAGGCTTTTGCGATGTGGGCTGCTGAGCAAACAAGCAGCTACAAGGTGCAAATGGACTTTGAGACTATAAAATTTGAGCAGAGTCTGTGGTGTCCAATACTGGTGAAAGCTGGAAAACTCCCCAAAGCAGCTCTAGATGTGATCCGAGCCCAGTACGAAGAGCGCGCGAATGGTGTCAATGAACGAAGTCAAGAACGGGTGAACGCATTCGTTAGTGAAGTGAGAGCACTCTTGATTAGATTGGCCGAGCACATGTTCAATGCCGATGTGCTGATGAGCGGACCAACTTGCAACGACGGTTTGCGGACTCTTCTGTCGAGACTAAAGGGCGAACAAGAGACGTGGAGCCAAGTGGACGAGCAAACTCAAGTGATCTTGCACTTGCCAACCCGGCTCGCGAAGCACTGGCAGTACATATACGGGCTCTACACGGGAGGATTCAGCGCCAATCTTGACGCTTACTTGAGGAAGATCGTGACAACGCCACACAGGGAGCTCTGCCAAGGACGACAACAACCAAACTTTGTTTACAGATGTGGGAAAAGGGCCATAGGTTGGTTCTGGTCTGATGGAGACACCTCGCAAGCATTCTGTGACAGAATGCTTTTTTGTCTGGGAGAAATGAAGCAACAGTGGCTCTACGCAGTGTACACGGCCAGCGCAGTCTTCCGCTGCCACCTCTTGAAGCAATGGTCTGTGATGGAAGCTGAATCTCTTCGAACGCAGCGCGACATGGAGTATGCCACGGTGCTTGGTGCAGCATTTTCTGAGCTCATGGCAGTTTGGGGAACCAATCTGGAGAGGGGTCTAAGCTTGCGTCTTCGTCTTAAATCGGCACACATGAGAACCATCGCTTGTGAGATGGAGCAACAGATTGCGAAGCCGTCGACCCACCAGATGGAGGTGTTCAAAGTTGATCTCGTAAATGGCACAAGGCCTGATGTGCAGCGGCTTGGTGCATTCCCTCTGAGTCCAGGTACCGCCGTCGCGAATGTATTCTCGGTCCAGACGCGTGCGGTTTTGATGGTGACGACTACTTCGTGCGGCACAAAAGTCGACCGCGTGCAGTTCCCTTTTGATCACCATGAGCAGAAAGTGATTTGCTCCTCGATCAGGGACTTTGGAAAGAAGGCGTCGTGCTGTGACTTTCGTCCGTCTGAGCGAACAATCGCGTTTTTATTGGCGGGTAGCGAAGTCATGTTGTACAAGTTCAACAAGGTCTTCACCGCCATGGAGATGATTCGCAGCATCAAGTTGGGTATGTGCTCGTCGCTCTCGCTCCCAGTGACAGACTTAGTGCTACTGGACAACGCCGTCTTCTTGTTTGACCAGTCGAAAGCGGCTCAGTCTGTCAACATCAGAAGCCAACAAACGTCACGACAGACCAACTTTTTTTGCCAAACGGACAAAGAATGGAACGCGAGCGGTGGTGCTTTGACTTTTGGTGGCGATCTGGTTGTTGCAAAAATGGCTTTGAGGCACAACCCAAGTGGCGGTGACTTTCACGCGGAGATGGTCGCGGTTTCGAGTGAAGACAATCGCGAGATCCCTATCGAGTTTGCAGAGCATCTGACGCTGCTGTCGGGAAATGGCGTCACTGCGCAAACATTCGGTGACTGTCTCTTGGTGTTGGATCCGCTTGTTGACCAAATTCACATTTTCAACGTGAAAGTCACTGTGCGGAGCGACTCCTTCCAAATTCGCCAGTGCACCGGCAATTACAAGCTGAACAACCGCCAACTCGATGAAGATGAGCGGATGGATCACCTGGAGCATTGGTTGTGGGCTTTCTATCACCTGTTCGAGAAGTTCCCAGTCAACGAGTCACTGGAGAACGGCGCATTGTCTTTCTGCAATGGTGCTAGCGACCGTCGAACCCCGTTGCAGCTGGCGATAGCATGCTCTGTGGACCCATCTGAGACTGCGGGTTTGCTTCAAGCCTGCAAACAATATCTTCAGCGCATCATGGAGCACCTGCGCCGACTCAACAAACCGCTTGGCGAAACGGATTTGACGGAGCGGTTGACAATTGTGGACATGGATGGCTACTACAACGTGGAGCTTGAAGAAGGGTTTGCGCGCGTCTCCGATCAGAGCATCACTTGCTTTCTCCGGAACCTTATCACATTTGTCCCGGTTCAAATTTGCCGCGCGGAGTCGAACATGCTGACTGTGATGAGAGACGGTCAAGACAAGTCGGATCAAGCTGAGAGTTTCGAGGTGTCACAACAGCTTCAGTCTGCCGACATCGCTCGGTCCATTCGGTTTGGTTTGCTGAGCCCACTCCTGGAGTCTTGGTGCGGACGATGCATCGTGATCACGTCGATGGGCAAGCAGTCGACGGGCAAGAGCTACTTTCTGAACCACTTGACGGGCTCGTCGTTTGCGATCGCTGGTGCACGCTGCACGGATGGAGCTTGGATGACAGTGCGCGTGCTTCCAGATGATGTGCTGCTCGTGGTGCTGGACTTTGAAGGACTGGGATCGTTTGAGCGAACGGAACAAGAAGACGTGTTCCTGTCGGTGCTCAATGCTGCGATATCGCTGTTCACTGTCTTTCGCATGGAGATGCGCTTTGATAAGGAGATTGACGAGATCTTCAGCCGTTTCCAGAAAGGTGTGCAGCTGATCAAGAATGATCCGCGGCTTTTCCGAGGGCAGCTGTGCATGAGTGTGAAAGATGTGAATCCGAATGACCAAAATGGGGTCATCAACGAGGTTGTTGCGAAGTTCCAGAAGCTGCTTGGCGCGAACAAGGAGCACAATTTCCTGTACGACATGTACTCGGGTCACATTGAAATCAACTGCTCTCCACCTCTCGGAACGAGCGGCTACTACCAGTCGCTTTCGCATGCTCAGAGATACATCGAGCAGAAGCTGCGGCGAGATGAATCTGTCGGGTTTCCAAGCGGGAAGGCATTTCTGGACTGCATCCGACTCTTGCTGGCAAAGATCTCGATTTTGGACTGGACGTCACTGGACGAGAGCAACCAGAAGCTACAGCTTTCTGAAGTTCGCTCCAAGCTGCCAGGTTTGATTCGAACAGGCTGTCTGATTCCAGTTGATCATGTCTCCGATGAAGACGAAGTCCAGCCACATCTAAAGGACGATATCCTGGTCAATGGCGATGATGTGAAATTGCAGCAATTGTGCGTGGAGTACCCAGAGATGGCTGAGAAGTGGTTGGCGTTGGATCGTTCGGTCGCGTTGAATGGTATTCTCGACCGAAATATCGATCTGGGGTTGGATTGCTGCGCTTTGGGCAGTGATAGTTCCAGCTTGAAAGTCGTTGGAGAATCGATTTCTTGGCTTTTTGAAGAATTCCTGAAGCTCTTGCAAGTGAACGCGCACGGCAAACTCAGTACCAAGCTTCAAGCCGATTTTGATTTGTTCTTGATGTTCGTAGTTCGACGGCGCAAGTTGCGGATCCTGAACTGGGCGAAGACTCGCCTCGGAGAACGGCTATCTGAAGACTGGCAGGCTCTCGAAGTGCAGCACCTCGGGCGACTTCAGATGCTGTACAATCGGTGCTCTCGCGTTTGTGAGTTCTGCCAACTTGGCTGTATGCAATCAGCTGCGCATGCTGGCGTCAGCGGACACGATTGTGGCACGAGCCACCACTGCGAAGGTCGTTGCGAGTATTGCGAAGCGATTGAGACCGAAGGCAAAACGCCATTCTGCTCGAAGCCAGCTGGACATGAAGGGCTGTGTGAGTGTACGAAGGGCGATCACACGTGTGGCATGGAATGCTGCATGACTGGGGCGACGAATTGCGAAAAGAAGTGCGTGGAGAAAGCTGGACACACGGGGCGGCACCACTGCGCTGTTGAGATTCACCGATGTGGTATTGAATGCTCCGCGAGTTGCTGCTCAGGTCGGTGTATTCTGAGTGTGACGGTGCCACACAATGCGCACAAGTGCGAAGAAGTTCGATGCCTGGAGATGTGCTTGATGAACGGTTGCAACGAGCTTTGTGGAGAGTTCAACCATTTTCATGGGCAAACAGAGCTCTCAATTCCGCACTCGACTGGGAATGAAGATACCAAGGAAATGAAGCTCTTTGACGCCGACTCGGAAGCGCCGGCAATCCACATGTGCTCCAAGGCACACCACTGCCAGGCTATGTGCGGTGAGAACGGAAATTGTATGGTGCAGGTTTTTCACAAGAAGAGCTCGAAGACGTTTGAGAGCAAGCGCGGCAAGTTCAAGTACACGTACCAGGAGATGAATGGCTTTCGGAAGAAGTGCTCGGCAGTTCTCGAACCAAGACAACACTCGCATCTGGGACCACACTCATGTGTAGCTACTGATCGACCAAGAGGCGAAGAGGAAACGAAGGACAGCGAGTTTGAAGACCGTGTGCTGCACTTTTGCGAGAGCCGTTGTCCGTGCTGCAGCTATTTCTGCGGCAAAGAGTTCGGCCATTCGGGGATGCACGCGACCTCGCACGGCAACATGCGGAACACGTACTTTTTGGCCGACACCGAGGACATCGACGTGGAGGACCGCAAGTACAAAGCTGGAGAAAGCGGAATTGCCGAGATGTGCAACATGTACTGCTCCAAGATGGGTCGCGCGCACGTGCACTACCTGGATTGTGAGCAAGGTGACGCTCAAAAGTGCGTGTATGTCGGGGATACGAGTGACCAGCGCCGCCACTGCACGCGCCTACTGGATCCGAAGCCAAAAAACGAGATGGATGAGCTACTCCACGAGCAGTTCTGGAAGACACTCGGTTGGGAAGATCCCTGCACCTCCGCTGCTGAGCGAGAGCTCTTTGGAAAGTGTGCGTTCGAGTGTGACGCTCCGGAGCACAGCGAAACGAAATCGTACTGCGTGCTGCCTGCGTGGCACAAGCCCGAACTGAAGCCCGAGCAAGACGACGGGTTCTCGTACGTTGACAGCCACAAGTTTGAGTGTTCGCACCAAGCGGAAAGCAACAAGATGCACCACATCTTCGTCTTGGACTGCTCGGGATCCATGTCGGGATGTCCATGGCAACAGCTGGTGGCGGCGTACAAAGAGTTTATTCATAACCGTGTTGGTGATGGCGCGGTGTCTGATCTGGTGTCGGTGGTGACGTTCAGCCACACGGCGCAGATCGTGTACGAAGCGCAAGATATCTCGGCGATGCGCCAGGCTCATATCAAGTATCGAGGAGGCGGGACCACTTTCTCTGCGGGGCTCCGCGCAGCAAGCGAAGTGATTTCGAGGAACCAGTTTGAGCAATACAAACCAGTGCTCGTGTTCTTCTCCGACGGCCAGCCACACGACCTGAAGCTTGGCGATGAACTGGCGATGCATATCCGGCAAAGCTTTGCGAAGTACGATCTCAAGGCATTCGTGGTTGGCTACGGCTCGATCAACTTGCCCATTCTCAAGCGTGTCGCTGGCAAGTTGGGCGGCTCGTACCACAATGTGCTCGTGGGTACGGAACTCAAGTCGACTTTCCAGACGATCTCGGCGTCGCTGAGCACGCGCGCGGGACTGGCGCTGACGAAGCCACTGCATGAGTGCATGTGCTCGATCTGCCAGCGCGACCTGGCAGCGGACGACATCGAGAAGCTGCAACCGTGTGGCCACGCACTTCACGCGTCGTGCAAGAAGAAGCTGTTGGAGTCCGCGCAGCGTGATGGAGCGCAGCAGCAAGTGGCGTGTCCAATGTGCCGCAACCCCGTCCAGTCGTGAAGATGCTACGAGTGCATCCCATGGCGAAGGTGATGTGATGTGATGTGGAGGCGTCGCACCCATCGAGCGACTCCTGTTTTCCAAGTCTTTTTCAAGTCGTCGTGTGTGTATTCCGAGTCATTGTTTCCAGAGCTCTATGCGATCGTTGACATTTTGTTTTTCCAAGTTGCTGGCTGCGGTAGCGAACGCTCATTCCTGGATTACTAGTAATGCCGACGAACGCGTGCAATGGAGTGCGTTTGCGTTTGTTTGTGACGTTGGCTTTCTCGGTTTGTTTGGGAGTCTACCAGTCTTGTATGACACAGGAGCTCAAGCACTGGAAAAAAAAAAAGTGTCGCAACGTCGCACTTCAAGAGCGCTTCCCACGCGTTTGCTTCCATTATCAGAAATGGAACCAGTCGACGAATGGTCGACGATAGATTTTGCAAAATAGATGATGGATATTTAGTGAGAGGCTGGTTCAGTTGGTACAATACCAAGGCTGTAAAGAACCGCAACGAGTCGAGAATGCGGACGGCTGCAGACCAGAACCAGTGCGTGTGTGTGTGTGTGTGTGTGTGGTGTGCTCTGGTGGATGAGAGTCCTGTGTGCAAATGTGCTCGGTCAGTGAGATTCGTTCGTTCGTTCGTGTGCATTTCTGCACGATCCCCAGTGCGAACGAAGCCAGTGGAGCCAGCCCGCCGCCTTCCATTCATTTCCGTTCGCGAGCCAAGACAAGAGCGCGCGCAGTCATCCGTTGATCGCGTCGCATTTGGTTCATTTGGGAGAGTGGCACTATCTATTCCTTCATGGAGACCAGAGGCACTCGTCAACAAAACAGGACACCCAGCCAGCCAGCGATTTCAATCGAATCCGACCAGACGCTCGTTTGCTCGCTCGCTCGCGCGTCCGCTGATTGTTGTTGTCTGCGTGTGAGAAAAGAGGAGAGGAAGTCCACTCATCATTGCTCCCACACCTCACGTGGGAAGCACAAAAAGATCTTGAGGGCGGATGGATGATGATACGAGAAGATCGATTGAGAGTGAGCGTTTGAGTGGGTGGGTGATCTGAGTCCACGCGCGTCCCACGGCTGCAAGAGCACGGCCGACGGGCGGCCGCGCATGCGCGCAACGCAGTCAGTCGAAATTCAAACGATATGCGAAGACACGACGCTGTGATAGCTGGCGCGCAAAGAAAAGGAACGAACGGCCCTGCCACGTCAGAGAGAGCCGACCTTGGTGGCTTCCTCCTCCCTTCCTTCCTGCACGCTTCATGGCTCACTGGCCAGCATGCGCGTTCATCAAACGCCCAAGGTCGCTCGCTCATAAGGAACGGGTTCAAGGAGAGGGAGTGCCCGACGGATAGAGAGATCATTCGACCAGATCATGAGTGAGAATGGGAAGGACAGAACAGAGAGAAGTTGGTGTTGGCGTTGTATATTATACGATGATGGCACTTAAATAGGGAGCGCGCTGCTCCGGGAACGAACTCGTACTTGGATTTTCTCTCTCTCTCTCTTGTTGCTTCCCAACACTCAGAACTAATGATACAAACCATATCAAAAAAGTAAAAAAGCCAAGCCGGAGGACGCGATGAAGGACATGGAGGATGGAGGGATGGCTGACTTGACTGGCAGACCACATCGAGACCGAACTGGGTAGAGTCGCTCAGTTCAGGATGGACGCGATCGACGAGTACCGCGGCGTGCTCAGCTCCGGCAGCGACGGCGACATGGGCGAGCCCGCGGATGACGAGAACGAGTTCGACGCCGAGCGCGCGCTGTTGCTGCTGGACGAGTTCTTGACCTGGGCCAGCGACAGCAGCGTCTCGACCACGTTCGGAGGCACCACCGCCGCTGCCTTCGACTCTAATGGCTGTTCTGGGACTGGAGCGGATGAACCAGACGACGCTGAGGACGACGAAGACTCAGTGGCGGACACCTCCTCGCCTGCCGGAGGCTGCTCGGCGTTCTTGTTGTCAATGTGCACGGCGCAGAAGCCGCCCTTCTTGGCGCGCGCAGAGCACCACGACAGGCTGCAGCGGCGGCCGCCCCCATGGGAGTAGCACAGCCCGCCGCTCTCCGAAGAGCTCTTGCAGCCGTTGATGCGGCAGCGACGACCGCCGCCGTGGCGCTTGCACAGGTCGCGGCTCACCGCGCCGTTGTTGCAGCCGTCCATGCGGCAGCGGCGGCCGCCGCCGTGCGAGTAGCAGAAGCCGCGGCTGCGCGAGCTGTTCTTGCACATCGGGAAGTCGCACTTCTTGGGAAAGCAGTTGCGCTTCGACAGCTTATTCTCGTCCAGGTCGTCGTCGTCCTCGCCGTCTTCACCGAGAGCTGGGGCAACGTACACCTCGTCGATCTCCTCGTGGCGGCGCTTCTTTGGGAGCAGGTCCAGCAGACCGTTGGAGCTGGAGCTGGACGACTTCTTCTGCTGCTTGAGGCGGCGCTCGGCAACTGGCGCTGGGGTCTGTTGGACTGGCACCTGGAGCTGGTGCTGGCTCTTCATGACCATCGGACCGACGACCACCGGCGCTGAAGGGTACGCCATCTTGTCGCTCTTGGACAGGATCGAGCGCAGTGGAGGGAACGCCGACTGGGACTGCTGGGACTGGGACGGGACCTGCACCTGCCACTTCTCGTGCGCCGAGATGACCGAGCCGAGCGCGCGCTGGGTCGGCGCCTTCACCATGAACTCGGAGCCGCGCGCGTAGCCGTACTGGCTGGCCGCTGGGTACCCGTTGTTGTTGTTGCTGCTACTGCTGCTGAGTGGGCGACCGTAGGCGTCGTAGCCGCCGTGGTAAGCTGGGGACGCCGACACGTACGGACCGCTGTGGCTGGCGTACGGGTGGCTGCTGCTGGAGGACGAGGCCGAGGCGCCGTTGCTGCCGCTGTTGTACATCATGGGGGAGGCCGCCGACATGGACGGCAGCAGCGGCAGGTGGGGTGTGTGGTCGCCGCCCAGCGCGCCGGACGAGCGCGCAGCGAGGACGGCGGGGGTCACATGGCGCTGGTTGGTGGGCGGCGCCTGGTCGTGCAGCAGGAAGATCCACGTGCGCTCCTCGTGCTCAAGCTGTTCCTGCTGTTTGGTGCGCATGTTGTTGGTTTAGCTGAGCTGTCTGACCTGTTCTGAGGATGCCTGGAGATGGCAAAGTACTGATTTAACGACGTTGGCTTGCAGCTGGGTTTGGCTGCGGACAGACTCGAGTTCTGGGACGGAAGTGCGGATTTGCGGATGCGGACGAACGCGTCTGCTTCTCGACGTTTCCCTGTCGCTTGGTCGGTGTCTTTCAATCAATCGTCCGTGACGCTGGCTCTGGGGTTCTGCCGCTTTTGGGGGAGAAAACTAACTGGCCACGGAGCGAGTGATTCGGGAAATGACAGTCCAGAAAAAGAAAGAAAGCAAAGTCGAAACGCGAAGAGAGCGAGACACGCAAGCGAGAGTGAGTGAGTGAGTGAGTTGAGGGCCAAGCCGAGCAAGACCCAGAACGAACGTCGTGAGTGAGTGGGTGGGTGGGAGCTGTTTGAAGCGAGCAGACGGGGGTGGAGAGGGACGGACGGACGAGAGAACGGGCGAGTGGGTTGGACTGCAGACTGCGGACGCGGCTGGCCACGGGGGTTAATGAGTGTTTGCGAGCTGGGCTTCTCAAATCAAAATCTCGATCAAAAAGATGCATGCTGGAGGAGACGCACCCCAGGCGAGAGGAGACGGAGATGGGCACCACCACGTTTTTCGGAAAGAAAGAAAAAAAAACAAGAGTGTGAACGACGATGGCGATCAAGTGAACTGTGCAAAACAAGCAAGCAACAACAGCCAACATACATATTGAGCCCCAAACAATCAAATCAAAGCTTGCTCTGTTTGTTCTCTCAGCATATAAAATGCTGTTGGGTGTTTTCCCAAACAAGCAAGCAAGCAAGCAAACGCACGCAAAACCATCTGGGAGGAATTACAGAAAGAAATCAAAAAGATTGAAGCGATTTCGTTCATTTTGCAAAGGTGGGTTGATTTTTTTATTCTCCGTCCGGAGTAGATCAGCAGCCGCGACGAGCATACAAAAAGCAAGTGGAAAGGCAGGAGGTGCAAAAGGGCTCCTGCGATTCATTTACATCTTTCAGATCTCCTGTCGGTAGACGCAGTCCCCATGTTGCAATTCGTTTGCTTGTTGTTGGAAATTCGTTCCCACACAACAACAAAACCGCAAAAAGAAAAAGAAAAACGCAAATCCAAAGAGATAAAACTGGGAGAAACGGACGACGGTTTTTGACGGCTGATTGACGGACGAATCCATCAGCCCAGAAAACAAATAAAACTGGCTGGCAGCCAGATTTGTTTTTTGCAGAGGGCGTCTGTGCGAATATGGGCGACGAGACGTTATTATAGGGGTTATATTGGCCGGTTAATCTGGATCGACGGTTGGGCCTTTTTGTGCTGGTCATTTTTATCATGACAATTGTCGCTTCGTTTGCTTTGTGGGTTGGCCACACATTGCGTGCGCAAGGCGACGCGGAGCAGTCTGCTCCGTTGGAAAACACGAGGGCAGGTCCAGCCTGCAAACCGATACAAGCCCTGATCATCCAAGGAAAAATCGAAGGCGGATCCGGCGGCGGGTTTCCGAAACTGGCACCATCAATACGCAATCCCAATCTCCTGTTTTGTCCACCACCGATGTTTTCTACTGATTCGTTGTGTATCTCAGTTAGTCAGCGGATAGGGGACAGGACTAAAATCGACACAATTTCTCCCTACGGACTACAGGCAAACTGTACCGTTGTTCAGTATTGATTTTTATACACTCGCCAAAGAATACGCGTCATACCCGTCCCGTATCATCGACGACGCCGTGGCGATCTTCCACTGAACCGATTTCACTGGACTCAAAGAGGGGCCTCTATTCAGAGCTGCTATCGATCTAAAATTCACAACCAATTTTTGCTTCTTCCAGCGAATCAGATGGCAAGAGTGTGGAAATCAAAAGCGGTCAAACAAGTGGGGAATATTCGACTCACTTCCAGACTTTCCAGACCAGATCGATGCGATGGCTATCACGTAGCTCGAAGGGGTTCGCTTGAGCAAGCTCTGTAGTATTTCACAAACGTGGTGTTTTGTGAAGCTCAGGTGAACAGTATGTCCTCGCATTGTTTGTTGAACGTCCGTGGCTTTTTCCTAACATTTGCAAAAACTGCGCATGTTGCACGAATGTGATCCCTCCTTACGACTTGTCTCTGATTGATGTGTCTGCACCGCCGTCAGCCAGCTATCTCCTGCACCTAGAACCCAAGTGGCGCGTGCGTGCGTTCTTTGTGGTGCCCTCGCGCTGCTTTCATGTGAAAGCAAGCAAACCCCAACAAGCGACTGACACAAAACTCATGTGCACGATGAATCAATTCCTTCCATTCGTCCCACCATCATTCTTATCCAGGCACACAGGTCTTGATTTGTCCGAAGCAAGAATCACAACAAATATCATGAAGAGCCACGATCAGAAGATGGTGGTCGCGTTTGCTGACTGTTGTTACGTATTTCCGATGCAAAAGTTCAGTTTTTTTTTTGGCTCGCAAAGTGGGATGATGTTGCAGCAAGCAGATCTATCTCGGCGACGCGGCCGACCGTCGCCGTTTTCGGTTCAGCACACGAGACAGCGGATGAGCGACACAACTGAACCGAAAAGGCACGAGTGAATCCACTGCCCCCACCACCTGAGCCTTCTTCTGTTTTATTTGTTCGCAACAACAACATCGGCGATCGACGCGCCTCACGCTCAGCTCAACTCAGCCCAGCTCAGCTCTCTCTCTCTCTCTCTCTCTCTCTCTTGTGTTCTGTTGCTCAGGAGAAAATGGTGGTGGTCGTGCACAATGTGTAATGTCGAGTCCAACCAACCCCCAGCAAGAAAACACACGTTTGACAAACAGCACACAACAAGCCGCCAACCAGCTGGCGATGACAAGCCGCAGATGGCAAAAGCCACACATGACACACTTGCAAATCGCACACGCAACCTTCAACAAGCGCAAATTGACAAGCAAGCAACCCTGCGTACCCCTTGCGTGTTTGTTTGGTTGTTTTGGTTGTTTACGGGCGAGATATCTTTTCGGATAGGGCTCTCCAAGCAGGAGGGACTTCAATGACAAAGATAAAACCGCAACAAGTCGGCATTTTCATATGCATGGGGAGCGCAATCCTTTTGCGGGTTCCGATGCTCTTGTTTACAAGAGGCTCCAGCATGTGTATGCAAAGCAAATCGATTTGTAATGGAGCCTGTGTTGTTGTTATTCTTGTTGAGCAGCGAAGAGAGGGCTGTGCGCAAAAGGGTGCTTGGAAGAACAACAAGTGTTTGTCGTTGCAAATGCGATCAGAATAAACACACAGGCCGCAAAAGTGGACACGATTGCGACTCGCGACTTGCTTGACTCAGTAAGCTCAGGAGTGTGTGTCTGTTTGCTGGTCGGTCGGTCTGTCGGCCGGTCGTCGTGTTCGTGGTCTGTTGCGTCGCTCGCATCCATCTCCTCAAGATTCAAGTTTCATCCGATAAACCTCTCCTCTGTAACGATAAATAACCTATATGAAACGGGTTTCTGATCCAATAAAGATGCCAAAGCTCCAGCAACATCCAAGCATCTACCTCTTTACCTGAAACGAGAGGCAGACCTGCCTCTCCATCCCGGTTTGCCTATGCGCGCCGTCAACCTCTGCATGCGTTCCTCCGCTTGCTTCCGTCGTCTGCACATTTCCAGTCAGCTCGCACTCGTTTGTGCTGCGTCCGCGGTGCAAAGTGCACACATCAAGTTGCCCCGCCTGGCTGCTTTTTACGGGTTGCTGCTGCCGTCGCATGCAAACAAGTGGATAAGAAACGAGCAGCCCACGCAACCAATCAACCACTTGCTTGAGCGTCTGCAGACAAAGTGTAGCCACGCGAGTCCGTTTGCAGCTTGCTGTTGTGTGTGTGGCATCATCCATCGTCAAGCTGCGGACGACGCGCGCTCTCGCTCTCTCATCCGTCTGCAGAGGGGAATCCAAACGCTCGCTCTGTCGCTTCTGAATCTGTCGCCGACATCGTTTGGTGGTGGCGCCGCGTGTCAGATGCGTGTGCATGCCATGCTGCGGATTTTCGGAAGCGGGAGTGCAAATTTTCAAGACACGAAAGGAAGGAAAGAGGAGTTGGGCTCACAATGCCGATTCACTTTCACTTTGAAAGTGAACATGCGCGCATGTTCTATTTCTTTTTTCGAGCGTCTTTGTGTTTGTGATACAAGTCCCGCGAAATGTAGACGCCACTCGCCAAGCGCTGACTTGCTGAAGAGTGCAGCCAGCGATCTTGCGCTGGCAACAAGCAAGTCTGGTTGGCGGTTCACAAACCAACCTTGGCTGTTGGTGTTGTGCTCGCTTGTCGATTTTGCAACTTGTGGTGCACAACAACTCTTGATGAGTCCTCTCGCTATCAAATAAGCAAACAAGAAAACAGAAACCACACAGAGCAACAGCTTTTGCGTATTTTGTTTGGATCTCGTTTCATTTGAAGCGCATTGCGAGACCTCACTGGTCTCACAGTGGGCGTTGAATGGCTGCTGGCTCGGAGGAGGAGGCGATCTTGAGCTGGTCAGGTGAGCAAGAGCAAGATATGAATCAAGGTGAGGATCTCAAGACAGCTCACCCACCCACCAGGCTCGTCGTAAAAGGAGCTCCTCCAGCTTTCTTCTTCATGCACCAGAAACTCCACCTCATTGCACAAACATGGTGGACTTCATGCAACACTTTGCGGTTTGGTCCATCTGAGTTTCTCTTTTTACAACCCCTTTTATTGCGTATCGAACCTTCATACGCAATATGAAGCACCACAAAGCACGCATAACGTATCAATGAAAAAACCGTTTGATTACCTTTTTATATTGACTTTGAGCGAGCGAGCCCAAATGCTGCTGTCTGCCACAACAAATCCACCGCCACACTCCAAGGCTCGCCGAACCAGGAGAGAGGTGGGAGCTCATGGAGATCTTTTGCCAAGTTTCTGGGTGGGGTTTACATGTCACAAGCTCTTCACAATTTGCAAACCAAGGCTGGCCAGACGCGTTGCCGCCGGGCGCATTTTGGATCCCGCTCCGGCAGAAATGAACAAGGAGAGCGAGATCTCAGGGCTCACTCGCGAGGTCCTCCTGTGCATTAGGTTCTTGCCCACGCATCGCTGGATGAGTGTGGGAAGAAAGAAGCTGTCTGTGGCTCCAAATCCCGAGGCTCTTTATCACTTTCGCTCTCTCTCTACTCGTGTGGTGATTGCAGCACTGATCGGCGGCTGATTGGCGGGACAGCGCCCTGTTTTGTAAATCGTGATACGCAATAGTGAATCAGCGAGCCTTTGGACATTTCATTTCGGCACCTCGTATCCACCCGAATCCGTATCTCTGGGCTGACTGACTGACTGACTGACTGACTGGTGGTGATCGCACTCATCGTCACGGCTGCTCACGATTTGCACAGGACGAATGGATTCGTCCGCGGGATCGATCAAATCAACCAATTACATTGTGCTGGACGGACTTGTAGCCGAGGAGCTCCCTGGAGTGCAACGCACTGACCACCAGCGAGCGAGTGCCATTATTGCTGAGCTCCATTGCTACGTGCCAATTCTGTTTGAACAGCGCCAGCCAGCGAAGCCAAAACAAAACGTCTGAAGGGATCAGTTGAAGCTGAACCTCTTGCTCGTTTCGGGTGATCACTGGCGGAGACTGCAATCACTGCTGCTCGTTTATGTACGCCACACCAATCAATCGACTGACTGAGCGAGCGACTGAACCACTGTTGAATACCATAACTGGCTCTGCTTTGTACACTATTTTGTGCACCGGCGCAGACAAGAAGCGCATCGATGGCTCGTTTCTGCTCGCAGTGTCCCCTACGGTACAGCCTCTATTGAAATATGCTGCCTGCCGGTGCTTTGGCTTCGCGTTTTTGGCTCGGACTCGCTATGAGTGTGTGGAGTGTGTGCAGATGGATTTGTCTCTCAAATTGCCAACGGCAATCAACAGCAGCATGGGCTGAGCATGAGCATGAGTGTATGTATTGTGTTTGCGCAATTGCAGCGCGAGCTCTCTCTCTCTCTCTCTTTCTCTTTCGGAACACTTTGGTTCCATTCTTGAGAACACTTTTTGATCCATCTCATCACCAGCAGAGAAGACTGGATCCTCACTTGCTCCTCTCTCTTCAGGATTCACTGCCTTTTCATTCATAAACAATCGCCCTGATGATGGAAACGGCGATGACGCCTGCGGACGAACTGATGTTTGGAGGGAGCCTCCGACCTCCGACTGGAGATCTGTTCTGAGAGGGATGAGGAACATCGGATGTGTCCTCGCGAGGGTGGAATGTGGTCAGCGTGGCACTGGCCACAGTTCCACTCCAGCTCGATCGCCATAAATCACTCACTCATCGGCCTGTCAACTCATCCAAGCAAGCACAGCTCACTCATATCCAAGCTTTGTTCTTGTCTTTGAATAGGTCTAGAACCATAATTTAAGTATGCTAGACATCACATATCTGTGCTTTTAGAACGAAAATGGCCATGTACACGTTAAACTAAAATGATTGTACTGTTTGTGTAGATCATGCAAGATTAGATGCTATATAGATGAATATGATAGCAATTCCGACAACGCATTTTATACTTGGCCTTGGTATGCTCTGATCGGCCAATGAAATCATTTTCTATTATTTCAGCCAGTGATAGATGCCTTGTAGTAACGTTTAATCCAATCAGATGTATAGGGGTAGGGTGACGCCACTCCGACACTAAATGTCGGAAGAAAGTCAGAAATATGCTTGAGCGCAATACAAACACCAAGTCAAAGGCGCATTTGCTGCATATAGCGAACAACTCCGACAAAAAGAGCCCCCCCAGTGATAGATTCTTTGATATGATAATAATGTACGGCGCACATGCAGGACACTCATGAAAGCAACGATGTGGTGCTCTCCACGGGCACAAGACCTCCACACAACAGCTCCTCCACGTCAAACAACAAGCAAACGAGTGATCATGAGCATCCAGTCATTGGTGCCAGCCAACACCGTG
>JAADVN010000454.1:0-18379 GCA_023335535.1 Globisporangium spinosum | reverse complement strand
GAGCTCATCGTGGCGCGGTTGGCGCTAGAGCCTGTGCATAAAAGTTTAAGAATAGCAAGACACCCAACAGATCAATACATGTTGGTATCTTGTGGGAGTTCCAGCTCCCAAGCGTGTGTTCTCTTTCGCAGATACACCACAACGTGCCAATCACCAACCAGATTGAATCCACAGAGGTGCGAAGCCCTAGAAGTGTCTTGTGGGCTTGTTAATGACCAAACAAAAGTCTCTCTCTCTCACACTTACAGGAATGGAACTGGATGTCCGCGGTGTGGTCCAGATCTGTAGAAGCCGTTAGTGTGTTTATGAGTGACGATTTGAAGAAGGATGAAGATGTTAATAACTCGGTGAACTTAACTCGTACTTGGTAACGCGCTCCGGAGGACCAGGAGTGCTCATCATTGAGCTGTTTTCTTTGTCGTTGTACTTTTCGGCCGCGTTGTCCTCATGCGGAAGTCGCGCGGCTGCATCTTGGTGCTGTTGTCTGTGGAGGTGACGTGCTTGGCCCTCCTCCACCACCACTGCTGCCACCACTGTCATCGCGCGCTCTTCCCCAGAAGTCCCATGCACCACGTCCCCACCAGCGCGCTCGCTGTCTCGCTGTCGCCGCACCCGCTGCGGTAGCGCCTTCGCGCTCTCCATGCTCGTTATGGCCTGCGCGTCCTTGGTTCACGCCAGATCAGCATGCAATACAACTTCTTCGAGAGACTTTGAATATGGAAAGAATCAATTCCGATGATCTTGATGGCCACCAGTCAGTCAATCCAGCACGACCAATCTGATTCATACTCTTACTTGAAGGCTCAGTGAAACACACCCATGCAAATGCATTGTTGTTTGTTTATGGATTCGTCGTCCTTACTTGCTCACGGACGGGTAGAACGTGCCTTTCTTCACGACAAACTCGATCGGCGGGTCGACCATTTCGTAGATCACCTGCTCCCACTGGGTCGCGCGCAGCACGACAAAGTCTGCGTGTTTGCCCACTTCAATGCTCCCGTGGGTGGCGGAGCGGTCAATCGACGCGGCGGCGTTGATCGTCGCGCCGACGAGCGCCTCGTTCATCGTCATGCCAAAGAGCACGCAAGCCATGTTCATGGTCATGGGCATCGACATGCAGTGCGCGTTCGGGTTGAAATCGCTGCCAAGCGCCACTGGCACACCGGCTGAGATCATCTCACGCGCTGGAGGGCTTGGCAGCTTGAGGATGTACTTTGTCGTCGGCAGCAGCACAGCGAAGATCGGGTCCGGCGTGTGGCTCGCCATGGCACCGATGTCCTTGGACGTGAGCATCTCACAGTGCGAGATCGCGTGCGCGTGGAGGTCGGACGCCAGCGTGCCAGACTGCATTGGGTGGATCTCGTCGCCGTGGAAATTGATCTTAAGACCGGCCTTCATGCCGGCATCCAGGATGCGACGCGTGTCGTCGTGCTCAAACACGCCCTTCTCACAGAACACGTCACTGTAGAGGCGCACAGGCATAATGATTAGTCTATAGATCACCCTATCCACCCATAGACAGCCATAATAAGTACAAGTGCTTACATGAACTCTGGCGAGATCGTGCCTTCTTGCATCGCCTGGGCGACCGCGGGGATCTGGTTCTGGATGATGTCCTCTGTGGCCTCCGCAGCGGTCATGCCTTCGGGCACCGAGTGGCCTCCGAGAAAGTTCGAGACGATCTCCACGGGATGCTTCGCATTGTGCAGCACGCGCAGCATCTTGAGCTCCGTGGCGGTCTCGAGACCGTAGCCGCTCTTGGCCTCGATCAGCGTCGTGCCGCTGTGCAGCATGCGATCCAGACGCGCGTGCAGAAGCTGCGCGAGCTCTTCTTCGCTACTGGCACGGGTCGCGCGCACCGAGCAGTTGATGCCGCCGCCGCTTTCATGGACCTGTATACATAGATATATCAAACGTTAGAGACGGTATTCCCATACTCATTCCCGTGTGCTTTTATTACTGTGCGTACCTGCATGTAAGTGGCCCCAGCGAGCTTCATGGCGAACTCGGCAACGCGGTTGCCAGACCAGACCGGGTGCGTGTGGCCGTCGACAAAGCCCGGCAGGATGCAGAACGCGCTACCGTTGAGCTCTTGCTCGAACGTCACGGGCTGCGGCTGCTTCGCCAACCACTGCGCGATCTCGTCATCCGAGCCCACGGCGGCGATCTTGCCGTCGGTATCCACGATGAGCGAGCCGCTCTCGAGGATCGCGAGCTCATTCTGCGACGCGCCGGCCTTGAACTTCTCGTGCGAAGCGCATACCTGCACGATCTGGCGCGCGTTGAAGATGCGCAGACGAAAGGAGCTCATGGTGATGGCGAGTTGTGTGCTTGGCGTCTATGGAGACAGGAGGATGTGGATGTGATGGTGCAGTGGCTGGTCAAGAAGTGACCATTTCCGCATTTGCATTGGCGCATTGGTCGGTCAATTGGGGGAAAGAAGCTGCTCATCAGCCCTCGCTTTTGGGTAATCTTCTTCTGATAAATACTCATTTATAATCATAAAATTTTTCACCTTCTTATAAGCACAAGTGGAAGGAAAATCTACTTCGGAGCGATAACATCGATCCTTTTTTTGTTTATTCAACTCTGAAATATTCGTTTGTCAAGGTGAGATGGAGTGTTGAAGTTTGGTTGATGTCACCACCATCCGAAATCGTACATAAATTTCCTTATTAGAAGACCTCTGAGTGGGCTCAGATTAAGATTTATGGGAGGTCTGATGCGGAGTGTACCCATTTCAAAGAAGCCAGCATCCTGTTTCTGTGGCCGCAAATGCGCAAGATGGTTCATCTTGAACACAATTTCCTCCTCTTCGTAGACGAGAGCTGGAGAATGTGGTCGAGCACTGCAGGCATGTAGCTGTCGCGCAACTTGAGTGCATCAAGATCCAACGAAGTAGGATACTTGTTGTACAATCACTGCACGATCTCCATGTGCCTAGTGGCTGCATCGCCAATCTCCATTGCGCTTTAAGAGCAGCCGTCGTTACGATTCGCATGCAAGAAGAGCAGGACGTCGAAATCCCCGTTCTCTGCTGCGAGTCGAATTGCGTCTGTAGTACAACCTTCGTGGCGATTCTCGTGGAGCCACTTCACAACTTCGAGGTGACCGTGCTCAGATGCACCATCCATCGCTTCCGTTGTACAGCCCTCAGCTTGATTTGCATCGAGCCACTTGACAACGTCGAGATGGCCGCTCTTTGCAGCATCACCCATCGCTTCTTCACCGCATCCCTCCGTTCGATTTGCATGAAGCCACTTCACAATCTCGAGATGTCTGTTCGCTGCAGCATCATCCATTGCTTCGTATGTGCATCCCTCATTGCGGTTCTTGTGAAGCCACTGCACGATGTCCAAGTGGCCACTGCTTGCTGCAAGATTCATGGCAAGTGTGGCGCATTTCTCACTGCGATTCTCGTGGAGCCATTTCATAATTTCGAAATGCCCGCGAGAAGCCGCGTAGCTCAACGCACTGTTCGTGCAGCCTCCACTTCGATTCTCGTGAAGCCACTGCGCGGTCTCGAGGCTCCCATTCTGAGCCGCATAATCCATTGCTGATTGCGAACATCCACCACAATGGTGGCCGTGCAGCCACTTAACGACATGAAAGTGGCCTCCAGAGGCAGCTACGTCAAGTAACTTGTAGCTGCTGTTGATCAGCGCAGTCAACTTGACAAATAGCCACTGGACCATCTCGAGGTCTCCCCGTATCACAGCACAGCGTATCCCAAAAGACAAATCTGCTCTATCAAACTGCTGACAGTGATCGAGAAGAAATTTGGCGACTTCTGGACGCCCATTCTCAATTGCTTCGCCAAGCGTTTGTGCACCATTCACACCAACGTCCCTGAAGTGCTCGCAAAGCCACTCGATCGTGTCCAAGTGACCGCCTCGAACTGCAGACTGCATCGCATCTCTGGTGCAGCCACCGTTCTTCGGGTGGCTGTGCAGCCATCCGAGCATCTCGACCTCCCCAGTTGATGCGGCCGCATCCATCATCCGGGTCAGCCAAACAACTCGCTCATGACGATCTGACAGCCGCTCCAGCAGCCGCATATCCGCATATTCCCCGTCTTCGCAGCTTCAATCATCGCGTTGTGCGGTAATACACTCGGCCAGCAACCATGCAGCCACTCGATCATTTCCATGTTGTCGTGCTTCATAGCGTACGCCAGCCCTTGGTCGCACTCATATCTCCAGTAGAATGGGTCGACACCAGTCGATACCCCACGCGCTACAAGACGAGGAAGCAGCGATAGAAGATTCGCCTCACAGGCTCGAGACAGACTCCAGAACCGTGGCAGTCCACAGTCGAGAAGGTCACTGATCGCTGCGATGACATGCGGCAGCGCGGCGGCTTGTACGCCGGCACCTGCTGAGGTACGCAGCGGCACCAGCGCCGACGTGAGCGAGGAGAGAGGCGGCGGTGCTGCTCTCGCTATCTCGGCTTGTCGCTGGCGCTGCTGTGTTGAACAGATCCAAACGATTCATATCATCGTTGTTGGGTTGATCTGGAGTGCACGATAAGTGCGCATAGTGTCAACGATGCGAACCTAAACTGTGACTGGAGGTCAACAGTAAGTTTGATTTTCCAAAATCAGAAGACATCGCAGGTGAAGTAGCTGGTGTCATGATTCGCACGAGGCCATTCCTCTACACATCCCATCATTTGGCGAGTTCTCCATCGCGGCAAAGATTTGGCATGTCGTCCCTTGTTGCTGCTGCTGCTGCCATTGTGGTGTTTTTTTCTCTTGGTCTTATGCGCGCGTTCCAGTCTGTCAGCTTTTGTGCTGCGCAGAATGCGAATGTGCGAATAGACACGAATGCTCAGAGCGCATGGAGAAAACCAGAAAAGTGTACCCATCGAATGGGCTGATTCCCAATCATTGTCACTCAACCTAGCAAGTGCTCATTGAGTTGCAACATGCGCACTTAAGACCATCTCGGATCCTTGGTCATTGCCACGCTCGTTGCAACTTTCTCGACACGACAAATGTTCAACTTCATCATGCATCACAATGGACGACTGGGGTAATTTCATGAATAGCTGGCGCTTTTACTGAAGAATTCTTCCAGAGGTAAGCGTGTTTGTTGTGGGCAGTAGTCAGAAATCCTGTCAGGCCCTCACGTTGAAGATCAAATATTACCTCGATTGGAGACCACATGGTGATGCAGGGAATTTGAAAATGTCGAAGGTTATACCCCTACTCTTCTCCATCAAGAGGTCACGACAAGGTTGCGACGGCAGCAAGGTAAAGTTTTGGTAGGTCTTGGACTCATTATGCATCAGTATATGCTGTATGTGTAAACTGTTGGGAGGAAATGCTCCATCTCTGAAGACTGTGCATCTTACCGCAGGAGGTGAGCTACTTCTTCTCGATCAGGGTCTTGCCAAGGTTGTAGTACAAGTCCACGAGGCTGCGCAAGTCTTCGATCTCGATGAACTCTCTTGGGCAATGCGCGTCCGTGATGTTTCCAGCTCCGATGAGGTAAGCGCTTCCATCAAACTGGAAGTACGGGATATCAGTGTTGAAACAGGCAATGTCGGTCTCGTAGCCCTCCACCACGGACAGGTGGACGGGCGCGTTCGAAGTGTACAGCTCGATGTCGACACGTCCGCCGACGATTTTCTAATCCCAGCAAAAAAAGCACACACACAAAAGGTTATCATCGACTCCACACAACAATAGAGCATCAGACAGTTTCCCTCATCATTGCTTGCTCACCTTGACTCGCTCGAAAATCTGGTCTGGGTCCACGGTCAGTCGGAACATCAGCATCGCGGACGCGGATTCAGGGATAGCGTTCGCTGCCTGCCCGCCACTGATCAAGCCAATGTTCAGCGTTGTAGCACCGAGGTCGTCCGTGCTGGGCCAAGTCTCGTGCTTCAGCTCATGAAGCACGTCGATCATTGGATCAACCGCTGAGTCGCCCAAGTGAGGGTAGCCTACAAAAAGCACGAAGCACAAAAGGGATGACGTGTTAGTAGTCTATCTCCTTGCAATTATATCTGCTCGGCCTCATGCAAACTTACCACTGTGAGCTGCAACACCTTGTCGCGAAAGACGCAGCTTGAGGATTCCCTTCTGCAGCTTGACCATCTTCATAGCAGTTGGCTCACCAACAACCATGTGCTTTGGGCTCAGTCCCAGCTCGTTTGCCTTCTTCATGCCGCTGTGATCAGTTTCTTCAGAGACGACGTACAGAAGTCCCACATCCTCACCAAAACCTTCCTCGACCAGTCTCTGCGCGGCAATCATCTGAGCAGCGATCATGCCCTTTGCGTCACATGACCCTCGTCCATAGAGCGTCTTTCCATCCGTTCGAGCTGGTAGGAATGGAGGAACTGTATCCGTGTGCGAGTTGTACAACAGGCTTGGGCTCTTGTTGCCCGAGCGGCTCGCGTAGATGTTGTAGCTGTGAGAACCAGACAGCAACAGTCAGAGATCCCATCAATTCACATTAGAAACAAGATAAAGTGATTTCACGCACCGGTCTACCTTCACGGCGGCGTCCGATTGAGGCGCCACCTTCTGAAGTTCCACTTTCCATCCTCTCGATAAGAACCACTCTTCAAGCGCTTGGCCGACAGCTAATTCGTCTCCAGAGGTTGACGAGATGTTCATGAGACCGCACGCCAACTCAAGGACGTCGTCACTGTTCGTGTTCGCAAGCTTTTCCGCGGCAGCTAGCTGAGCAACGTGCTCCTTGGAGAGCTGGGATGAGCTACCATCATCCGAGACCACAACAGTCGCACTCCCCGATGATGTCGCTTTTCTCCATTTCCCGTTCACGCAAGTCGCCTTGACCACGCTACTTCCGTTTGCGCCGAAAATAAAGGCACCTAGAAGAGACGCTGGGTTGGAGAACTTCAGCTGCTCTTCGTTGATATCGATCAGCGCAAAGTCTGCACCAAAGCCATCCTTGATTTCTCCCTGATTGGATAGAAAATAAACACTTTCAGTTAGAACGTCGTGCCATTACATAGACACCAAAGCTAGACACTGTGTCTCTTACCACTTTCAGATTCAGAGACTCCGCTCCATTGGTCGTCGCGTAACGGAACAGCAGCTTTGCAAGATCGGTCTCGCTGGTTGCCTCGGTGGCGACACCTCGTCGACTCTGGTGAAGTCTGTGACCGTATTCGAGCCAGCGCATCTCTTCACACATGTCGATTCTCGCGTTGCAATCCGTGCCAAGGCAGATTCTGTCGAGGCAGCTCGCAATTACTGGGAAGCCGTCGCCGAGGTTGCCCTGTGGCAATGTTTCAGAGTTGATTAGCGTTTACATACGACGAGGAGCAGTAACTGTAAGCGGATGGATATCTTACCTCGGTGAGCGGACAGATGCAGACATTCCCCTTCTTCTCCACGAACTTCTTGAGGAGGTCGCCTTCAGTCCACGTGCAGTGAACAGCAGTGAACTTGTCGTCGATCTTGAGGTTGTTCAAGAGCAGCGCCATTGGGGATTGACCATCGTGGGCTTCCTTGCAGTCTTCCACTTCTTTCGTCTGCACACAAATAAAATGTCAATTGAGCATGCAATCACAAGACAGGCGATCTATGAGTAAAATCACAAGTTTGCTTACCTGCTCTTCAAGGTGAATGTGGAACACCAAGCCTCTGCGCACACTCTCTTCGTGGAGCTGCACAATGTCCTTCAGCTCGACCGCACGCATCGAGTGAGCGACGACACCGAGCGACTGAGTTGGCGCGAGCTTTGGCTTGAGCGCGTCCATCTGGCTCCAGTATTCGTCATGCGAAGACACCTTGAATCTCTTCTGTGGCTCCGACATCGGCGCTTGCTGAAATCCGCCGTGTTCATAAAAGGCATTCAGCAGCACAATGCGAATGCCGACATCCTTCGCAGCCTTGAGGATTTGCTCGTCGTACGCAAATCGGTTGCTGCCTTCTCCTTCACCAGCCTCCTCAGGTCGTCCGTGGTGGAAGTAGTGAAACTCGCCCACGCTCGTGATGCCCGCGTCGAGCATCTCGGAGAAGCACTGCTTGGTGAGCGCGTAGATCTGGTCCTGCGTCATCCCGCCGACCAGCTTGTACATCTCTTCGCGCCACGTCCAGAAGCTGCTCTTTCCCTGCGAGTCCTTCGGGTACGTCTCTCCAAGCCCTCGGAGTCCGCGCTGGAACGCATGCGAGTGCGCATTCACCATCCCCGGAATGAGTGCGTGTCCTGGCAGCGCAATGGCATCGCTGTGAGCAGCCGCCGCTGCCGCCTTCGTCACCGAATGGATGAGTCCGTCGCTGCCCACATGCACGCGCACGTCGGTCTCGAAGCGCTCGCCGGTCCACGTGAGCTCAGGCTGAAGCGTGTAGGGCTTGCCGAGCTTCGCCTTCGGGTCGACGCCGTGCTGCTGCAAGAGTTTGTCCATCGTGTCTGCTGTTGTCGTGACTGTTGCCGGTGCTGCAAATGCGCGAATGAAGCTCTGTCGCTGTGCTTGAGAACGTAGCGCGTACCTTGCTGATGCTTTGCTGCTGCTGCTGGAGAGTGCGGCGCGAAGCATTCACAGAGAGATGGATGCGTGTGGCGAATGACCCACCGCTCGCTCGCCGTCTCTTGGGGAATGGCGAGATGATTTTGTGATTAGATGGGCGACAAATGACGGATGTCTCGTGACGATGCGGGATTGGATGATTTTGTGATTAGATGGGTCGATCACGTTTATTCTTCTCAAGACACCCTGCATTTGTATCCTATTCAATATATATATAATCCAAGGTCAGATACATATCTGTATATTTATTAGTAATGATCAATGTTTGAGAGTATATCCAGCTGGTTTGATATTGTATTCTGCTTTGCTGAGTTTATTAGAAAACCTGGTTGCTTTCGGGACAGGTTGAAGTTTCCGTTGGTCTCTTTTTACGCTTTCACCTCTTTTTACGAAGCTCTCAAATACGTAATTACAGCTCTGGCGGTCACAACATCCAAGTTGAAGCACATCCTCCATTGTTCTCAGACACCTGTATACAGAGAGAGAAGGGGAAAAGCAAACCAGCGGAAAGTCCGCAAAGCGAAGAGCTCACGCGCGCAGAAGGAGACCGGGGGAGCGACATGGCGATGCTGCGCAAGGCGACGGGCGACGTGGTGGTGGTCGGCGCGGGCGTAGCCGGCTGCTCGGCCTTCTACAACCTGGCGAAGCTCAACCGCTTTAACCGCGCGTTCAAGCCCATTCTCGTGGACGCGCTGCCACCGTTGTCCCTCACCAGGTAATGCGTGCACACGCTCATCACAGCTGATATGGCTCTCTGGAGCGGCTTTGGTGGGGATTATTATTATGTGTAGATCGCTGACTCGCTGCTGCTGTTGGTGGCAAAACTGTAGTGCGAATGGATCGTTCAGCTATCGCAACTGGTTCCCGAGCGACGAAGAAGCGCCGATGCGCGAGTTGGTGACGCAGTCGATTGACGAGCTGGACCAGATCTCGAAAAAGACGGACAACATGATCGAGCTCAGCCGCAATGGGTACTTGTTCGTCACCCGCGATTCGCAGAAAATGGAGGAATTCAAGCGGCTGGGAAAGAAATTAGGACAGAATGGTGGAGGCGAATTGCGGGTGCACGAAGCAAATGGCGCGCTCAGTGGATACCGCTTTTCGTCAGAGAAGATCGAGTACGATCTCGATGGCGCCGATTTGCTCCTCGGCATCGACAACATCAAGCGTGTGTTCCCGTCACTGAAGGATTCGAATGCGATTGCGGCACTTCATGTCCGTCGATGTGGTTCAATGAACCCATTCAAACTGGTACGTGCTATCTGACTGATTCTATGATGTGCTTATTGTTGATAATGTGCACTTGACTTTTACCATGATATGGAGCTTGTTCTGTGTTTTAGGGTAACTATGAACTCACAAAGGCGCTTGAGTATTGTCCGAACGCTCAGATTTTGCGCGGCAAAGTGACCGATTTTTTCGCTGACGGCGGGAGCATCAGCGGACTGAAAATCGAGTCGGAAAATGGTGACACACACCATGTCTCAACCCCGAAAGTTGTATTTGCAACGGGTCCACTTTTCGAAGAAACGATGGGGCTGTTGAAGAAGCGTGACATGTCCAGTTTCGACATTCCGATCATGAATGAGCTACACGCCCGCGCCGTCTTCGACGACCCAAGCCAGACAATCACGCCAACGATGCCACTCACGTTCGACTCGGACCCTATTGGGCATTTGGAGGTATGAAACATTTGTTATCAGATGGAGTGTGGCAAGTGCTGCGACTGATACAATCGTTTATAATGGTAGTTTTCGGACGAAGAACGCCAAGAGTACGCTGGAAGTCCTTCCACCGCGCGAATGCTGGACGAATACCCTTCAGGTTTGTGTCGCGCACATATTTTTTTACCTTGGTACTTATCTAGATGCTAATCAATGTATTTTTCAGGTGTCCACGTGCGGCCGTATGTGGACTCCAAGATGATGTGCGTCTGGACGTACGATATCGAGCCTGTGCCAGCCAAATATCCTGTGGAAGAGCTCTTGGATCCACGGTATGTGCAAAATGAATCATAGAGCTATCTTACGCAATGGTCTTGCTGATCAAGTGGTGTGTCTTGCTTTTTAGATTCCCAGAGACATGTCTGCGCGGGCTGACAAAGCTGTTCCCACAGCTGAAATCGTACCTCGCTGACCCACAAGTTCGCAGCTCTTTTGCAGTGAACGGAGGGTACTACTGCAAAACTCTGGACAACATGCCATTGATTGGACCCGCACCGAGTACTGTTGATGGCGTCTTCTTGCAGTCTGCGATGTCTGGAGTTGGGCTCATGTAAGTGAAGATCTCCCGTAGTTTCATGATACTGTATTGGGTTTGCTGTTGAGCTGACCTGTTTTATCTCTTCTTCAGGTCGAGTGGAGCATCGGGACAGTTGCTGGCTGCACATGTCATGGGCGAGAAGCCTCGAGCTGAACGTCTCGCAAAATATGCTCACGCGTTTCTGCCGAGTCGTTTTGAAGACAAAGAGTACGTGGCATCGCTCGGAGGTGGACGCAGTCGTTTGGGTCAAGTTTAAGTCAGGGCGAGGAGATCGATCGTGCAGAAAAAAAGCAATCTTTCGATTTCAAACGATTCGGTTCACCTCGGTAGAGTCAGCAGCGGTCAATTGATTCGGATCAATTGGGAAATACAGTCTATGTGAAAGTCTACGAAGGGAATGTCGGCATCATTGCCTGGTGTTTTGGCGCTGGTGATTCTCTAAAGTATTCGTGCTCCAGCGCCTCTTTTGCTGATATCCGCTGCTTTGGATCGTACGCGAGCATCCGACTGAGCAGATCAAATCCCGCGTTCGACAGCGAGCAACCCCCACCTGAGAACGCCGCAGACATTGAGAACTTTTCACGCAGCTTGCTCTTCTTCTGCCATTTCCAGCGGACCCCAGTCGCATTCGGGTAGTCCATCAAGCCCGGCCAATTTTCTTCAGTCGGCGACCCCAGCAGCTTGAAAATTTGGTCCATCTGGTCGATCTCGCCTCGTCCTGGGAACAGCGGTTTCATCAGCAGAATCTCAGCAAAGATGCAACCGACAGACCACATATCAACCGCTGTCGAGTAGGTCTCAGCGCCGAGGAGCAGCTCAGGCGCGCGGTACCACAGAGTCACCACAAGCTGGGTGTACCCTCGGATCGGCGAGCCGTATTTCCTCGCGAGACCAAAGTCGCACACCTTGAGCAGCCCCTGGTTGTCGTACAGCAAGTTGCTCGTCTTGAGGTCGCGGTGGATGTACCATCGCTCGTGCATGTACGCGATCGCGCTGAGCAGCGACTTCATGAGGTATTTGGCTTCGGATTGCAGGAACGGCTGCTTCATCTTGTTCTCCATCACGTTCTTCAGGTCGTTTTCGGCGTAGTCCATGACCATGAAGATCTTGTCGGGCGTCGAGCCGACGACCATCTCGCGCACTTTGATGATGTTCGGGTGATCCAGCGCCAGCAGCACGTTCGTCTCGCGGAGCGCCGTCACGGGGAAGCCTTCCTGGCACACGTCCTCGCTCATCTTGACCTGCTTGAGCGCGACGATATCACCCGTGACTTTATCGCGCGCCTTCGACACGACGCCGTACGTGCCTTCGTCGATCTTACCAATGCGCGCATAATTGTCCACACTGCGACAGCCATGCAGGTAGAAGTTGTGCTGCAGCAACTGGAGCTGCTGCTGTGCGTCGTGATCCAGGCTTGCCGCTGGTTTAGAGGCGCTTGGTGGGACACGGTTGCTCACTACGCTGCGTGCATCTCCGGCAGAAGCATCGCGCTGGTCCTCCTTCTTCTTGCTTTTACTCTTGCTCTTGGATTTCTTCTCCTGCGCCTTGCGCTGCCGCTCGTCGTCGTCCGAGTCTGAGTCCCATCGATTGCGCTTCGCCATCAGCTTTTGCTTTGTTAAGTTGAGCTTGAGCGTTCAATATAGAATTATTGACTGCGACAAATGCGCTTGTGGCAGAAAAGAGTACTGTTTCTGTGAGCTTCTCTGTCCGCTCCACCCAACAACGCCGACTTTTGGTGCGACGGTTGACGTACCGTATGCGACAGAACAAATTATATCTTGGTTTTTGTAGGTGAAATAGTACCGTAGTTCACAAATTGTTTATGCACGCACACAAAAAGGTGCAACCTTGGCATCATTCACTCTTGGCCATCATTTCTCCATTTGCGGGATCGCGCTGCGCCACAAGAAGCAACAACAACAAGAAGAAGAAGCCGCAAGAAGCCCATCGAGAAGAACGACCGTCATGAAGGACCGCGAGCAGTCGTCGCCTGTGAAGGACAAAACGGTGCTAGCAGAGCAGCTGGCGGTCGGTCGCCTTTCGGAAGAAGAAGAGCAGCAGTACGGCGCCGCGATGGATCTCGCCGAAACCCAGCAGCGCCAGGTGCTGCGCGTGCGCAAAGGCTCGGATCTCGCGGTCTACGGCAACGACAACAGCGACGACGGACGCTCTGGTAGCGGTAATGGCGGCGTCAGCAACTACCAGAACCGCAAGTGGAGCATGGAGGAGAGCGTGGACGTCGACGACGAGAACGAGAACCAATGGACGAGCAACCCGCACACGCTCACGATCGGCTTTTTGCTCATGGTCTGGATCGTCTACGCGGCGTTCCACGAGACGCCTGCAAAGTTCGACGACCCGGAAGTGCAGCGCGCAGCGGACTACAAGCGCGGCGTCAAGTACGCGGCGGTGTTCTTCCTCACGTACTGCACGCTGCAACTACCGGATGGGCACTTTGTGCGTCCGCACCCGATCTTCTGGCGCATGATCACGGGCTGCTTCATCTTGTACGAGATGTTCCTGATCTTTATGCTGTTCCTGCGCACCGACGATGCGCGCTTGTTCATGAAGAACTTTGATCCGACGCTCGGCGTGCAGCTCCCGGAAGACTCGTATGCTGCGGATTGCCGCTTGTACACGCCAGAGAACCCGGAGTCGAAATTCTACAACCTGCGCAACACGTTCTTCGACCGCTTTGTGATCATGCACTTCTTCGGGTGGATCGTCGGCGCGTTGATGGTGCGCAGCTACTTTATCAGCTGGGTGTTGAGCGTCATGTTTGAGTTCTACGAGCTCTCGTTCCGCCACTGGCTCGCGAACTTCAACGAGTGCTGGTGGGACCACCTCTTCCTCGACATCTTCACGTGCAACGCCGCGGGCATCTACTTGGGCATGAAGATCTGCCGCTGGTACGAGATGAAGAAGTTCAACTGGGTCGGCATCCGCAAGATCCCGAACCTGAGCGGCAAGGCGAAGCGCGCGCTGGCGCAGTTCACCCCCGCGTACTGGCTCGCGTACGACTGGAAGATTTTCCGATCGGCCGACCGCTTCTGGCGCGTCATGTCGATGGTCACGATCCTTTCGGTCATGATGCTCAACTCGTTCTTCCTCAAGACCGTGCTCTGGGTGCCTGCGTCCAGCATGCTGAACGTCTACCGCTTGCTCATCTGGTACACTGCGGGCAGCTATGCTGTCGCCGAGTACTACATCTTCTCGACGTTTACGATGCATGTGAACGGCGTTGACCAAATGCCGGTGAAGAAGCTCGGACCGCGCGCGTGGCTTGGCGTCATCGTCGTGTGCTCGGAGGTGTGTGTGATCGTAAAGCACGGTCAGGGCATGTTCACGGCGCCGTTCCCGCTCTTCGTGAAGATCGGCTGGGGAATCATCTTCTCCGTGCTCGTAGTCGGCTCGAGCATCTACTTTACGTTCTTCAACAAGATGAACGACAAGAAGAACAGCGCGAAGAAGACGAAGACCCACTAAAGAGAGCCATTCAACTGAACGGACGACCAAGCAGAGAAGAAAGATGAGATAGATACCATACACATAGAGAAACAAGAGAGACACGAGTAGAGATAGCGATGTACGGAACTGCTGCTGTAGAAGGAAACACAGAGTGAGACGATGGTAGAGACGATGATTAGAGGAGCATCCTTCGCTCTGTGGCAGGCAGACACATAAATGGCTGGAAGATGGTCACAGCATCACACGACTTGCAGCAGTTAGAATCACAAAGCGTTGCAGAGTATGTTCTTGAAGTACACATTTCTTTGTTTATCGGTGCGCATTCCTGGCAACGATGTCTCCCACCAATTTTGAAGAGAGTGTGAGAGTGTGCTGGAAGAAGTGGCCATGGATGAAAAAGGTCTTGCTTTTTCTGGTTCACTACTTATCAAATTTAGTTACAAATACGCAGAGCTCTTGCCGATGCGCGCCTACTGTCTGTCGTTCGCGCGGATCCTGGCAGCCACTTGGTTTCTTTCCCACTGCTAAGCTTAGTGGTGGAAGAGGCGCAGGTTGGAGAACGCCATGGTGATGCCGTACTCGTCGCAGGCGGCCTTGACGTCCGCGTCGCGAGTGCTGCCGCCTGGCTGCGTGATGAAGCGCACGCCCAGCTTGGACGCGTGGTCGATCGAGTCGCGGAACGGGAAGAACGCGTCCGAGGCGAGACTCACGTTGTCGAGCGTCTTGAGGAACTCCTCCTTCTCGGCGGCCGTGAGTGGCTCTGGCGCGACGTCGAACTGCGCGTTGAACGTCGCGAGCTCGGCAGGCGCCATGTCGCCCTCAATGTAGCGCACGCGCGCGTTCACGCGCTCCTGGCGCTTGACCGTGCTCTTGAACGCGAGGCCCTGCACCTTCGGGTGCTGGCGGAGCTGCCAGATCGACACCTTGCGGCCGGCGAGCTTGATGCAGTCCACACGGGACTGCTGGCCCGCGCCGACGCCGATCATCTGGCCGTCCTTGGCGTAGCCGACCGAGTTCGACTGCGTGTACTTGAGCGTGATCGCCGCGAGGATCAAGTCGCGTTTCTTGGCGTCCGTGAGCTCACCGGCACCGGTCGTCTGCACGTTCTTGAGGTACTCGTCCGTGAAGATCGCATCGTTGCGCTTCTGCGAGAACGTGATACCGGCCACTTCGCGATACTCGACCTCTGGGAGCTTGAAGTCCGCGTCGGCCTCGAGCACGATGAAGCCGCCGTTCTTCTTGGCCTTGAGGATCTCGAGCGCCGCTGGCTCGTAGCCTGGCGCGATGATACCGTCGCTCACTTCGCGCTTGAGGATTTTCGCAGTGGCTTCGTCGACAATGTCACTGACCGCGACAAAGTCACCGAACGACGACAGCGGGTCCGCGTTACGCGCGCGCAGGTACGCGAGCGAGAGCGGCGTGAGCTTGACGTTGCCCACTTCGTACGCGGCGTGCAGGCCGGTGTCGAGCTCCACGGCGACGGCGGCACCAGCTGGGCTCACGTGCTTGAACGACGCGGCAGCAGGCAGGTTGAGTGCGATGCGCAGCTCACGCACAAGCTGGAACGCGTTCGCGGCGTCCAACAGGTTGATGTAGCCAGGGGTGCCGTTGAGCACCTTGAACGGCAGCTTGGAGCCAGAGAGGCTCAGGATCGACGACGGCTTCTGGTGCGGGTTGCAGCCGTACTTGAGCGTCAGCTCGTTCTTGTACACGCGCGTGACCGTTGGAGCGGCCTCGCCCAGCTGGCCGTTGATCCACGACGAGATGGACGAGTCGTAGGACGCCGAGAGCGAGAACGCAGCGGCCGCACACTTGCGACGGAACTCAATCGTCGTGTTGAAGTTGTTGGCCGTGAGCTCCTGGATCAGCTCTGGGTACTGCGTGGGACTCGTGCAGATCACCACGGACTTGTGGTTCTTCGCGGACGAGCGCAGCATGGACGGGCCGCCGATGTCGATGTTCTCAATGCATGTGTCAAAGTTGCCTCCCGACGCCACCGCGGCCTCGAACGCGTACAGGTTGAGGATGACCAAGTCGATCGGCTTGACGCCGTTCGCTTCCATGTCCTGCTCGTGCTGCGCGTTGCCGCGCACGCCCAGCAGACCGCCGTGGATCTTTGGGTGGAGCGTCTTGACGCGGCCGTCCATCATCTCCGGCGCACCGGTGTACTCGGACACGTCGATGACTGGCAGCTGCGCCTCGCGGATCGCCTTGGCCGTGCCGCCCGTGGAGAGCAGCTCCACGCCGTGCTGCGAGAGGAACTTGGCGAGCTCGATCACGCCCGTCTTATCGGACACGGAGAGCAGTGCGCGGCGGATCGGCACGAGCGACACGGTGGAGCCGGCGCTGGACACGGCGTGTAGGATGTGGCTCATCGTGGCGGAAGAGAGAAAGAGGGGGGGAGGAGGGAGGAGGCTTCTGAGCTTCTGGGCTTCGGCGGCGGAAACGAGAATGCGCTGCGCCACTCCACTTGCTTTGCTTTGCGTCGCTGGCAGCTTCGACATGATAAGATCGATGGCGAAGCGGCTGGCTGGCTGGCGTGTACCACCAAACGCATTTCCAGCCAATGAGAGAAAGGAAAAACTGGGGTTTTAGCCAATGATCAGGGAGGGAAGTGGAGAGGGATGCGTGGATTGGCTGATTGAGCAACTTCGACATCAACTTGGGTGGCCTGTTTGACTGACGTGTGTGTGTGGCAAAGCAGGCGCCGGCACAGCGATCGGCTTTGGCTGGGCTCATGGTCAATGGTCCCTGCTGTTGTTGCTGGTATAATAGGTTTGGCGAACACAGCGACAGAGGCTTGCGTGGCCTGTTGCTGCGCATGAGTTGTTGGGTAAAGCCACTCTTGGGGGGTTTGGTTTGGTGTGTGTGCTCCACTTCACATTTGACTGGTGATGAAAGCGTACTCACAAACTAATCTGTCTCTTATAGTAGATGAGTTGAAGATCTTAAATATGGTTTCTACATTTTAAAACCTTGAAACCATATTTAACGTGTTCTATGGCTCGTATGTGATGCGAACCGTGTGCTGATGGGCTTGCCTTCCAAAATACGCCTCTATCAATGCAAAATATATTCCAGAAAATGCGTTTCGTGCGTATGCACGCCTGAGCCGAAGCAAAACATATATTCGCAGCTGTTTTTTTATGCTGAGAAAACAAAAGCTGCAGTAGCGAGAAAAGATGCACAACCACTGTTAAGTTTACAACGAGCAACGTGGTGGATGTAAACTTCTCCGAAAAGCGAGAATGTAATAGTAAGTTTCCAGTGTGAGTATAACATTTGGATTTTAAATAGTTTACCACACATTTCCTATTGACCCGTTTGGCAAGAATGTATCCCACAGCATTTTTGTGATGCCCACGCATTCACAGCGCATGATCTGCTGTGCACGTGCGCAGCAGATCAAAGTACTCTTCTCTTGCCATGATTGCTCGCACGTGCACAGCATATCGCTACGTTGGACAGCAGGATCGAGCGTGGCCGTGCATGCGGATCCTGTAACCGGGCACGTCAATGCTCGCGTTACGCGGCACGATACACAGAGTGAGGAAGCGTGTATGAACACCTTCTCTCAAGTACTCGTGCGTTGTGTGTGTTGCGTGCGTATCGCAGTGCAACCTGACACACTGATTGGCTCCTGTAATGGGCCTTAACCAGCCATTACATGAAGGCGGATCTGTCCCCAGATCTAGTGTGATGCACACCACCTTCAGCGTGCATTGCAGAGGCAAAAGCCAAAGGGATTACGGTACAACAGGTCCCTGCATGCACGTGTGACGTCATCTGATGACGTCACGAAGGCTCTCTGTACTAATCAGTGCAGAATGTTTCTCACATGTACCAATCAAGTACAGAATGATGGTTCCTGCTTTGGGAAATCTCGCTGGTGACGCGTGCGACGCGCCACTGCGGATTGAAGTGATGGCGCGAGCCAATCACTTCACAGGGAATTTTCCACAGGACTTCAAGTTCAAGGTCCTATGGGTTGAACCTCAATGTACCCAAGGTTTTATATATCAGTTTAGTAGGTTTATTTCTGCATGTGTAGGTTTTACTCATAAAACCTGTAGGAGCCCTTGAGGCTAATTAGGAGTAGCGACAGGAACCATAACAGCATTTTAATTCAGTTGCAAAT
>JAADVN010000453.1:0-18414 GCA_023335535.1 Globisporangium spinosum | reverse complement strand
CTTCCGCAAAATTGCCAATGCCCAGCGTCTTCACAAACTCGTACTTGAGCAGCTTTGATGGCGCTTTGAGCCCCAGAACGCGCTTCTGCCATCGCGCGGCGCCGTTTTCGACCGTGTCTTCCACCGCAGCGACCGCGACAGCAGCGATGCTGTCTTTTGAGAGAGCAGCCACGTCGTCCAGAACGGAAGTGTCGGCGCCGCTATCGCTCTCGCTGTTGATGGCAGCACGAGATTTCTGCTTCAGACCATTCGGATACAGCTTCTTCGTCGCAAACGCCAATAACGCCACGATACCTCCATACTTCCAGCCAGTACTCGATAATCCATTCGCTGCTGTACTTGCTGACGTTGTCACAGTGGCTCCTCGCTCTCGCTGGACAAACTCTGCGAGCGTTTTCGCGGTCGGCGCGTTGATCCGAATCGCGTATTGACTGGAGAACATGATCGCTTCGATCGCGACGAGCATCTGGCATTGCGCGCACTCGAGGAAGCAGAACTCGCCCGACTCGGCGTGACTCATGGACCGCGACGACACGCAGAACGCGCACACGGGGTGGCCGCAGCTCAGCTGCACGCGCGGTGACTGTCGCATGCGCAAACAGTGGCTGCAGTCGTAGAGGTTCGCTGGGTTGCGACCAATATACGCAACTGCTGCTGCTGTTGGATGAAGCGCTTCCGGTGGTGCAAACAAGGGTTTCGGGCTGGGAACGTACCCGAGCAGCGGACGCGAGGGCTGTCCGCGGTTGATAAACGGCACGTGATCGAGCGGATGACCGCCGATCTTCGTAGCCGCGTAGTCTAGCACATCGTGCTTGATGATCTGGTACGCCGGCGACGAGGACCGTCCGCTGAACAGGTTCGCCGCCATGGCCCACACTACGGTCTTGAGCGGCTCGCGGATCTGCTGTTTGTCCGGATAGAAGAAGCGCTTGTGATCAAGCGGGTGGCCGCCGATCTTCGTTTCAACGTACGCCGAGCGCCGCGAGCCTTGCGGGTCGAATGTGTAGAGGTTCACCTGGCGGCTGGACGCCAAGTCGCGCGTGCCCACGAATGCGCCGATATTGCTGCCGCTGGGATTGCTGCCGTTGTAACGTCGTCGCCAGCGCTGTTGCTGCTGCTGGGCGGACTGTACGGCGTCGTCCGCTTCTGTCTCATCGCCATCGTCGCGCTCTTGTGATGCGTCGACGATCGAGTTGTGAGCGGCGGAGGCGTCCACCACGGCCATGCCCGATGAGGCGCGGAGCCCTGCGAGGCGTTGCATGCGAAAATGGCTCGATTTGAAATTGCTTGAATGCTTGACTCAACAACGAACGGCAAGAGAGAACACCCTCTATAATTTGATTCACAGCCTCTATAAACGGATAGGGTGGTGGTTTTGAAAGGATCCGTTTTTTTCATTTTTGAATGGCTTTTCTTTTTTCTCAGATGCGTGACCGGTTGTGACAGCGCGACGTCACGCAAAGAAAGAGCGCGAGAGAGGACTGCGTGACGCGCAATGAAATCTCTTTCTATTGATCAATGAGGTGAACGCGCAATTAAGAGAGTTTTTTCGTACGAGTTCCTTTGGTGGCCCAGCCAGGTAGGTACAGTGGCTAGCGATCGCAGGTGGTTTATTTTATGTTTGCGAAAAACTTTTGTCTCTTTTTGCAATCTGTGGTAGAGATAAACCAAAGTTGGCCGATCTCCATTCTCATTAAATTCCCCTGTCTCGTGGCTGATTCACACAAAAGGGTTAATATCCTTCTTATCTGCCATAAATGGGACAACCAATTGGGAGACAAAGTCATTTCACTAATTTGCGCAACCAGGAAACAGTTTTAAAAAGGATTGGTAAATCCAATAGGGAGACCAAGGCATATTTCCGAAAGAATGCAAAAAGAACAAAGAGGACGGGCGAACTCACGAAGAAGCTCGCAGGAACCCCCAGAGGGAGATGGGCAGTTCGCATTTTTGGACACAGCGCTGCATATATAAGGACGCCTGGATTAAGGACCGCTGAGTAGTGACACATCCCACTCCTCTCAAACATGGGGATCCCTCTCTATAATAAATCGAAGCTCCCCCTCAAACTCCAGTTCACTAAGCACGGGGGGAAATCATCAAAGATAAATAGGGAGTTCAGCTTGCCATATGTGAAATAAACAGGACCGCGGTGCTGTTTGAGCGATGGTTGAAGGAAGATCGCGGTTCGCCTTGGTTCCCACAGTGGAAGCTATTTATACTAGGGACGGTCCGGTCCGGACCGCGGTTCCGCCCTCCTGCCGTTTATTCGAATTTTAAAAACCCTCCCCTGTGTTGGAGCGAGAAGAGAAGAGAGTGTGTTTTTGGATCGGGGAAGCCAAAAACATTGGGAGTTTGTATGGGAGTGCAGCCCAAGCCCCATCCCCCAGCCAAACTCTGAGTCCAAGTGAAATTCAAGTGGGTGGGGCGACAGCCACTTGCGAAAAATCCCCAGCCGCCGCAGAGCCCATCAAGCGCCCAGCAGCTCAAGCTCCGCTCGTCAGCCAGCACGAAAGCAAGCACCACACACGTCAAGCCCAACGTCCGTTGAAGCAAGTAAGCGTCTGTCTGTCTGTCTATCTGTCTGTGGATGCGAGCGTAGCCGTCCCTGGACCACGTACCGGGCAAGAGAGACAGAGAGACAGAGAGAGCGCGTGCGAATAGCCCATGGGTCGCATGCCCAAGCACAAAGGCGGGAAAGCAGCCGTGTCGAAGCGAAGGAGCGCGAAGAAAGCGGCCAGGAGAACGCCCAGCGGCGGCTCACTGGCCGAGAGCGTGGCGATGGCAAACGCCGCGCTCGGGTCCGCGTCCCCCACGGGATCCGTGAGCACCGCGGGAGGATCGACCCCCTCGTCCAGCGCCAAGGAGTGCGAGCAGTGCGGCAACCCCACGATGCTCGACGGCGTCGCTTCCTCGAAAGTGTGGTCAGCGAACAAGAAGCTGCTCGCGGCGAATGGCTGCCAGATCTGCGATTTCGTTATGTACAGCAAAACGCTGCGCCCCTGTGTACAGTGTGAGCGAACCAATTGCGAACATTTCTGCGAGTGGTGCGGGAACGGCTACCACACGAAATGCGCCCGCGCGCGCGACGAAAAGGTGAACTCGCCGAACGGCTTTTGCTGTCGAAAGTGTGAGGCCGAACAGGCGGACGACGAAGAGGAGAAGAATCCGACTGTCGAAGAGATCGGCTCGCGATGCGGGAGCTGTCGTCTGCCGTTCAACTCGACTGCGAAGGAGATCAACGGAGAGGAGGAGATGAAGAGCGAACCGGAAGAGTCGGGGTTCAAGGTGAACCAGTCGGTGCTGGTCGAAAACGAAGAGGTACTGTACAATGCTGTGATCACGGAAGTCGACATCAAGGGGGAGCGCATCAAGATCCACTTCATTCGCTGGAGTAAGTCGTTCGACAACTGGTACGCGATGGACGACGAGCGCATCAATGAGAGTCTCGCGTGCGATTGCTGTAACCACTGGTTCCACATCGGCTGCCTGCCCCCGATTAAGAGCTCCGGGCGATTCAAAGACACGACGTACGTGTGTCCGACGTGTATCGACGACGCGAAGCATTTCCACAACGGGACGAGGGCGCCGTCGAAATCGAAAGCTGTAGTTGTGACCTCGTCGTCGTCTTCGTCATCTTCGAATAGCAAATCCACGCGAAAGAGCAGCATCTCGGAGGATGCGCCTGTGGTTATAGGGGCATCAAAGCGCAAGAGCTCTAAGCCGATCATCACGAGCGACGACGAACAGGAGACGAAGAAGCCTGTGGTGGCTGAGAAGGAGAAGTCGAACAAGAAGAAGCGGAAGCTGTCGATTACTTCTTCGGATTCGCCCATGAAGAAGAAACCCGAGATCTCACGCGCGTCGTCCCGATCCAAGTCTCCTGACCCTCCTGTGTCGCAATCGTCTCCAAAGACGACGACGAATACGACGACGGCCACAAATGAAGACGAATCGACGAGTCAAGACAAACAGGGCTCATCTGAAAAGCGCTCTTCGTCGTCCGAGCGAGTCGCTGGTGTCGTGGAATCGCGAGAGCCTGTGAAGATTACCACCTCGTCGTCCACCACCACGACTGTGACGATAACAACAAGCACGAAGCCTCCGAAAGCGAAAACGGCAGAGAAAGAGCCTGTCGTAGCTGCTGAAAAGCTGAGCGAGCAGAAGACGGATACGGTCGAAGCGACTACGACAAAGACAGCGGATGCCAGCGACAAAGAGCTACCGCAGCGAAGGTCGAGCCACTCGGTCTCTTCGTTGCTGAATAGTCCGTCTCCGAATGAGAAGCCTGCGACGCCCCCCGTCCACTCGAATCTCAGCTCACTGTCGATGCTGGACGAGAGCCGCCGCAATCTGTCGTCGTCGTTTGATGTGTTTGTGAAAATGGAGCGCGACAACCTGCCACCGCTGCCGTCGTCGTTTACTACGAGCGCAAGATCGTCATCGAAACCACCGACTACGATCGCGAAGCTCGAACCGTACCAGAGCTCGAACTGGCCGATGCGACCTCCGCAGTCGTCGAATAAGCCTTCGACGAACAGTGGACGCGGGTCGCTCAGCGCGTTTGATATCCTGCGTGAAGTCGCGACGGGCGAGCTGGAGACGCCGGTCGCTCCGCCAGCGGCTAAGGCGAAGAAGCCACGCACGTCGGCTGCCAAGGCGAAGGCCGAGAAGCTCAAAGCCGAGAAGGCTGCTGCTGCTGCTGCGAAGACGGGCACTGCCGGAGCGCCTACTGGCGGTCCTGGCGTTTCAAACGCCGAGCAGGATCGCCTGTTTCAGTCGAAAGAGCGCATTCACCTCAACTCGTTCGTGGATCTGCACTTCAACATCCGCAAGGAGATGTACCTGAAGTTCTGCATGCTGGAGGAGCAGGGGCTGGTGGACCGCGACACGGCGCAGCTGCTGCGCTCGCTCATCTACCCGACGTCCGACAAGTTTCAGGACCTCAAGTTTGTCTACCTGGTGAACAAGGACCTCTCGCCGCTCTACCTCACGAAGCGGCTCTTAGAAGTGGTACCGACATCTATGGGTGGCACGGGCATGGCTTCATCACCATCGCCGCCGCCTTCGACCTCCGGCGATCGGCCTGCGACGGTCTCTGGTTCTGGAAGCGTGGCCTCATCCCCCGCGTCCACGAAGCACACGAGTCAGCCGATGCCGACGATCGGCCCGCCGGGCCTCACGATCCCATCGTTTTCAGAGATCATTGCGTCCGAGAAGGCGGCTGCGCTGCACCAACAGCAGCAGCAGCACCAGCAACTGCAGCACCATGCGCACCAGCACAGCCACCGTCACCAGCAGCAGCAGCACCAACAGCAGCACCAGCACCAGCACAGCCATTTGCACGGCCGCCCATCGTCATCGCTCGTGTCTCCGTCGTCCACAGGCGCATCGTTGGGACTGGACCCGCTCAAGAAGAGCCCGTCGCACCACCGACCGGACGTCGTGACTGGCATGGCGCCGCCGCGCCTCCCGCCCCAGCCTGTGTCCACCCCTTCCTCTGTACAAAGTCAGCCTGAAAAATTATTAACGAGATGATAGTATTGTAGTACTATAAGAACCCCTCCGAGCCGTAGCAGTTGCAGAAACTACCCCCAATCTTATCCATAAATGGTCAACCTTGAAATCTTATTTTGAATGAACTACAAGCCAAAAGATTCCCTTGTAGCTATAAATAGCTCCAGCAGCAGCCACTGTCTCTCGGCAACAATGGTGTGGTTGCCATGGCGTTATCTGTTTTCAGCCACGAGAGAATTAGAGACGTCGACGGGACGGCAACGCGTCCGCCCCACCGAAACGGCTGCGCGCTTCGCATCATCCCCAGTTCACGATCGCCCGCATCGCGCGCCTCTTCCCCATGCTATCAGCCACCATTATTGCTACCCATCCATGCCTTGGAGAGATGGCAAGAGCTGACGCTTCAACTCCGCCCTCTGCCAGCCCCGCAAGCTCTCGTCGCCTCGTCGACAGCTACTTCCTGTTGTGTAATCATGCTGAGCATCCCATCGCAGTTACCGTCGTCAACGTCGTGGCGCTGGCGATCAACAAGGAGCGTCGCGTCCGATGATGTGTCCTGCGGAGAACCAACGAGCTCAGTTCACGAATGGACGCTGTTCCCATTCCTTTTGTCATCTGTCTTGAGACACTGAGCGGCCTTTCGCGATCTTTTTTCTTGTTTTGGATACATGCAGCAGCCAGTTCGCCCTTTTATAACGTGGACCGCACTAAATAAACTGGCCCACAATGGAGTGGCTAACACTATTTTGAATGCAAAACTCGAAACACATGCGTCAGTTGGCAGCCAGCAAACGAGCTGGACTGGAAACCGCCAATCAATCACTGGCGAAATGCGTCATCTGCCGATCTCGATCATCGCGGCGTGCTCACTGAACCGCGTGATCGGCAAGAAGGGTAAGCTGCCGTGGAGCCTGCCCTGCGACTGGGCGTTCTTCGCGACCGCCACGCGCCACCAAGTGCTGCTCGTGGGACGCAAGTCGTTTGAAGAGTTCGGCGCGCCAGTCCCCAATCGCAAGACGATCGTCATCTCCCCATCCAAGGCCCAGAACCCTCCGCGCACATGGGGGGATGTGCGAGTCGCAGCGAGTCTCGACAGCGCAATCGAGATGGTCGGGTGTGACTCCCAGTACGCGGCGTGCTCGCGCATCTTTGTCGGTGGCGGCGAGCAGCTCTACGAGGAAGCGCTGGCGCGAGACCTCGCCGAGTCCTGCGTGGTGACGCGCGTGCAGCGGCACATCAGTGGCGGCGACGCCTTCCTGCCGCAGTGGACGCACCGACTGCCCACATTGGCGTTCTCCAGGTCCACGCAAAGTAGCTCCGACAGCAGAAACACGGGCTTGAGCTTCCAGGTCTGGACAAAGTGATAGCGTGAGTAAAGTGACGTAGCAATCGATTCAGAAGAATGGTTACGCTTGTCGATAGATGGCTTCACAAATTGAAAACCGTAACCTCATGCGAGAAAACTGTTGGTTCCGCGGAACATAACCCTCTACGTAACCCTGCAATGTAACCCATCGCTATTGTTGCCATTTCCAGCAGGGCAAAAGTGAAATAGGAAGGACAACATGGCGGAGCAGCAGCAGCAGCCGAAGAAGGAGAAGACGTCGGTCGAGCTCTTCAAGCAGAGCTTCCGCGAGTACCTCGTACGCGTGCTATGCGCATCTTTGACCACTGTGTGGCTGTGTGTGGTGTTAATACCTTCATGGTTTCTGGGTGTGTGTGAACAGAAAGAGACGAGCGCCGTGCCGAACGATGAAGAGCTGGACCAGCTCATGGCGCTCCTGCACGAGCCACTGCCCGTATCGTTTCGCGTAAACCTGCACCGCCCCGACGCCCAGAGGTATGCTTTGCTTGACTGTAGCAGTTGGCGCGCTTTCTATCTTGTTCGTGTCCTAGAGCGCAATCTGACCTGCCGTTCTTCGTTCACATTGACGCGCTCAGAGTCCAGAAGCTCCTGGCGACGGAACTCCAGTTCCCAGAGAACACGTTCTTCCACAACGATACATCGATCACGCCTCCAAAGTGCGTTCTTATTGATTTGTTGCTGGCGGTTATACATGGCTGATTGACTCACGTGATGGACAACTTCTGTTCCTTGTACAGGCCAATCGCGTGGTACCCGCTCGAGAACGTCGCGTGGCAAGTGGACTGCGGCCGCACTGCGCTCTCCAAGAGCGGTGAGTAGCATTACTACCGTATACTATACTCAACGATGAATGCAAAGCTAACCTACTGTCGTTTTACTGTACGCAGCACCAAAGCACGAGGCCGTCAAGGCGTTCCACTCGTGCCTGCTCGAGCACACAGAAATTGGGACAATCGACCGCCAGGAGGCCGTGAGCATGCTGCCTGTGCTATTTCTTGACGTGCAGCCAGCGCAGCGTGTGCTCGACATGTGCGCGTCGCCGGGCTCCAAGACGACCCAGGTGATCGACTTTTTGCTCTCGGCGTCGCCAGAGACCGAATCCTCGAACGGGATGGTGATCGCTAACGACCTCGATAAGAAGCGCGCGTACATGCTCGTGCACCGTCTCACGCGCAACACGCTGCGCAACGCTGTCGTGACCTGCGGTGCGGGTGACCTGTTCCCAGGTCTGTACGACAAGGCGAGCGGCAAGCTGCAGCCGACGAACGTCTTTGACCGCGTGCTCTGCGACGTGCCATGCAGCGGCGACGGCACGCTGCGCAAGAACCAGGCGCTCTGGAAGGAGTGGCACATCGGCCAGGGGCTGACACTGCACCCGATCCAGCTCTCGCTGGCGCTCCGCGGCGCGGTGCTGCTCAAAATCGGCGGCATGATGGTCTACTCGACCTGCTCGTTCAACCCCGTGGAGAACGAGGCGGTCGTCGCGGAGCTGTTGCGACGCAGCGGAGGCGCGCTGGAGCTCGTGGACGTGTCACAGAAGCTCCCGACACTCATTTACCGCAAGGGCCGCACTACGTGGAACGTCGGCTGGCGCTCCAAGTCCAAGTCCACGCACAAGGGCCATCTCTTCAAAGCTTCTACCTCTGGCGACAATGGTGAAAGCGGCGAAAGCTCCACCACCAAAGCGCAACTGCACGAGTGGTATGGCAGCTACGACGACATCCCGCAGGAGCTCCGCGGACAGCGCGTGGTGCGCTCCATGTTTGCCCCCGCGAACTCGGATCCGATCGCCTCGGAGCTGGAAAAGACGCTCCGACTGATCCCGACGGACCAGAACTCGGGCGGCTTCTTCATCGCCGTGCTGCGTAAAAAGGCGGACTTGCCAGGTGAGAAGCAGGAAGGGCTACCTGCGTTGGCGGAGAACGTCGATCTCACGCCGCCAGTGGACTACGTGTGCAAACTGTGCAACGAGAAGGGCCATTTCCTCAAGAACTGCGAGAAGTACATCCCAGAGACCAAGTTCACAGCTGCGGAGCAGACCCCGAAGACCAAGAAGCAGCGCACGGAGGAGGCTTTGGAAACGGGCGGCGATGCGAAGAAGCAAAAGAAGAAGAACAAGAGCAACGAGCCGTACGTGAAGCCCCGCGAGACACTCTACCGCCCGATCAGCGACGACGCCTGGGAGCTCATCCAGGAGTTCTACGGCATTCAAGACGCGAACTTGAAGGTGCGTTTACATTTTCTTCTTTGCTGATGTGTTGCGTTATTGAGCTTTTGGAGAATACTGAATGATCTCTGTGTTGGTGTTGTCAGGCTCGCTTCTGGTGTCGCTCGGATGGCGCTGCGAACGTCAACTACGTGGACGAAGAAATCTCGGACGCATGTCTCGGTGGCGACGCGCTTGAGGTACGCATCATCTTGGTTTGTCGTGTCCATGTTGATCAAATTGCTGGAATCTCATTCTTACGTCATAACGCCTATACACATCTCCACAGATTGTCAACACGGGCCTCAAGGTGTTTACGAAATTGGCTGAAAAGGGTGTGACGTACTACCGTCCATCGGAGGAAGCACTCGGGTTCATCGACAATTTCTTCACGAAGCGCATCATCAAGCTCACGTCAAAGGACTTTGCGCTGCTTTTGGAGGCGACCGCGCACCTGTCGTTCGAGTCGCTGGCGTCCGCGTCGGCGCAGGAGTTCCTCGCCGGCGCCGGTGTCGGTCCTGGAGTCGCGCAGCTGGAGACGAACAAGAGCGTGTCGTTCAATGTCTGGATCGGGAAAAACGCGATCCTGCCTCGTGTGTCCAAGACCATGCGCATCGAAGTTGAACAGGTGCTCAAGCTCAACGCATAGATGCGTCATTACTTAGCGTCGGCGCCTCTCACGCGCTTTCATGGCTTTCATGAGAAAATAGAATGAGTCTCTCTTGCCTACAATCACCTGCTCCTCTTCATCTTCGACTTGCTCATCATTGTATGAACTACTGGAGCGGTGCTGGGATCGCTGGGAACTTGGGAACTGGTGAACTGTAGCTATCGTCGATGGGTTTTTGGCTGCAGCTGAGGACGGCGTGTGCGTCGGCGCGTCCGAGTTGAGAATATTGGTGAGCACATCCAGATAATCCTGCTTTGGGACCCCAAGCAGACGACTGTTGTTGTTCTCGATCCATGTCCCAAGTACAAGCATCAGGAACACGATAGCTGCCGTACTACTCGGGATTTAACGAGGGTAAAGAGGCGAAGAAGGTCAGAGTCTGATCAACAATGCCAAAACAAATTGCTGATAAGACGTACTTGTAGCCGCGGCTGAGCTTGTACGCCTTGACGACCGCGTGGCCGTGGTTGCCAATGAGGATGCCCGCCATGCCAGTGAAGTAGCTCCCGACCACTTGGCCCACAAAGCGCGTCGTGACAAACAGCTTTACGAGTCCGATGTGCAGCATCACGAGCACGAGCCCCATTTGCACAACCAGCGACTCCAAGTGTAGAACCACGGGAAGAAGCACGGCCATGTGTGTGTTCACACAGGGGAAGCCGCTGGTGTCCGGATCTGTATGAACGCGCTCGTAGAGTGCGTTTTCGAGGTCGATCGGTCGCGGGACGTTGACTAGATACTGGAGCAGGAGCACGCTCAGCAGGTTCACGGCGCAGATCCAGACGTAGGGAAAACCAAACTCTGGCACCATCGCCAGGAAAACGAGCCTGAAGATGTACGCACACATGGTGACAGGTTAGTATTCTTTAGATCCGTATCTTCGTGATCATTTTATGAGGAGCTACGCACTACGCACCAGAGCAGCAACAACAGGTCTTGCGTGCGATAGCGAGACGTGGTCGCATACACCAGGGTCTTTAGTCACGGGTGTTCCTGATGGCACATGAGAATACGCATTATGTCACCTTAAGCTCGAACTTTTCAGCAGATCACATGCTTTGGCCTTACCTCTTTCTTGGGCACGAGCCACGCGACCGTCTCCAGATCCCACTGTAGCAGCGGATGCAGTTCCGCTTTCCGCATCGAGTCCTTCTCGCTCACGTCGTCACTACAGCTGCCAGCATCATCTCACCATCACCAGCATCCTTACTGCGCTCTGCCTCAAAGTGAACGTGACGCATTGCCTTCAAATCCTTTGTTCTTGATTACTTTACTTGTACAGTCCCAACTGTACTTGTGACTGTGTGCAGGCGACTCGTAGCCCTTCAAGATCGGGCGAGCGCTTGAAGCGACGCGGCGCGTCTCTTGAGGAAGGGAGTCGGAACGGAAAAGCGTGATCAACAGAGCACACAGCACATTGACGCTCAACTCACAACAGAAGAAGATCTCAGTCAGCAAGGAGAGCGCGGCAGCACGTACATGTGCACCGCAAGGAAACGAGAATGCGTGATATTGACACAATCAGTAGATGATGGCGTCGCGCTTCAGCAAGACCAGCTATGATGACGCGCGCTTCAACAGTCGTCAACAAGTTCAGCTGACCTGGTTTCCCCTCTTGAAGATGATGATGAAGCGCGTATCGACTTGAAGAGGTATCTGGAGTGTTCTCCACACTGGTGCAGGCGGGGTGTCATGCTCACAAAAGCTGATCTTCACCCGGGAAACGGGAGATGAGCGCGGCACGACCTCCCGCCCGCACAAGCGCACAACCAGACAGAAAGACAGCGGACGCAAAGACAGAGAGCAGAACTTGACCCCAAGACAACACACCAAGTCAAATGACCACAATGCACCCCACCGCCGAGCAGCAGCCGCCGCAGTCGCAGGAGCCACAGCCATTCAGCGGAGACGACAGGTAACAGCGCGTCTGCTCCACCACGCTCTGTCATATGCGCTACTAATGCATGCGTGTGGGCTAACGTGTTAAACATGTGGTTGCAGACTGGATGTGCCGGGCGTGATTGAAGACTTCCTGCTCATGGGCTCGGTCAAGCACGCGCGCGACGCCGAGCTACTCAAGGAGCACCTGCATGTGACGTATTTGGTGGACACAGAGAACGCGCGCAAGCGCAGCGCAGATAGCTCAGCCGTGGCGCTTGACCTTGCAATAGACACAGGACGCGTGGAGCTGGACGACGATTTCTCGTACGACTCGTTCAAACTGAACGCCACCCACGCCAACCAGCTCATCGAGAAAGCGCGCCAGGAAGGCAAGACCGTGTTCGTTTTCTGCACACATGGCAACAATGAGAGTGCTGTGGTGTGCATCACGTACCTGATGCTAACACAGAACTGGTCGCTCGAGCGAGCATACAAACACGTCCTTCAGAAGCGACCGGCGAGCGCGCCGCGCAAAGCTTACATCGAAAAGGTAAGTGAGACTGTTCTGCGTAGCTATCAGTGTCCTGTACACTAACGATTGGCTCTAATCTTGCATACCGTTTTGAGCAGCTGCGGTTACTGGAGCTGGAGGTTCACGGTCGAGTGACACTTCGATCGGAGCAAGTGGGTCCGAGCATGATCGACATCATGATGGGGTTGCGCGGGCACTCGCCGGTGGGAGGTGACGGCAGCGAAGAGAGAGGCAGCCACCTTACGGAGGCGGGCGAGACGAATTCAGAGCGTACGAGTATCGCTTCCAACATGTCTGTCGTGACGGGATTCCACAACGGGAGCTCGCTGCGTGAGACCATGATCATTGCCGAGCAAGAGGAAGAGCTGGAAGCGTCGGGAACTGCGCAGGAAGGGAATTTGTACTCACTGACAGATAGACGGGGAAGAGCGAAGACAGTAAAAGGGAACTGCGTTATTTCTTAGGCGTCAAGCAAACAAACAGATACAAGGAGCGGGGATCTTCATCAAAACACACACACGATCACGTACTTACTCACCTGTGGACCAAGAACAGATAAAGGTAGAAAGATGGTAAACAAATTTAAATATGCTGCTGTAGATCGTTTGGAATCTCAGTCACCCCCAAACATTCGCTGCAGGGAGCACAGTTTGGAAGAGATCAGCGTGCTCGCTCTTTTCTTGGGTGGCTTTTCATCGTTTCCCACTGCTGGAATGTCGAAGCATTGTTTGTACAGTCAGAGCTTTCAAGCTGACTATGAATGCGACAGTGTACGAGATTGTTGCTCACCTTCAGTCGCATGGGAAGAAGTCGTCCTCTTATTACGATATTTGCTGCGTTTCGCTTTCCGAGATGGTTCATCGTCAGGAGAATCCAGGACGCACGTGTTCCGAATCGGAGCGTCCAGCTGCTCGCTACTCATCGCGAGCTTCGTGTGCAGTTTGGTCGCGTCCACGGCTTGGGTTGCGCCACCGTGGCTCTTCGACTTGGTGTTTTTCTGCAGGGAGAGATTGTTTAGCCCATAACGCACGCACGTTTATCGCTCACTGAAAAGATGCTCAGCGTTACCTTTGGGGCGTCAGTTGGCATTTTCTTGCGCTTCGCAGCCACTGACAGCTCGCTGGACTGTGGCAATTTCCGCTTCAATGTCGTCGGGGGCGTCTTCTCGTCCACATTGGAAGAGTTGGTCGCGTTCTCGTCATTGGTTCGCCCCTGCGTGCCATCAGTTTCGACGTCTGAGCATCCATTGAAGTCGAGTTGCTGCATGATCTGGTATTCGCTCTCACTGAGATTGTTCAGCAGAGCAGCACGACTTCGAGCCTTCTTCTTTCGCCTGCGAAGATACAAGGACGGAGATCTTGTCTGAGCACCGGGCTCTTCTGGCGTCTTCATGGCGGGATCCAGCTTCTGCTGTTCACTTTGCGCTAGCTTCAGCTGCTGAGAACCATTACTCGTCTTGCTCGCCTTTGTGGGTTGCTGCATGCGCTGCTTCTTGCTGTTGTTAATCTCACCAACACAAGCGCGTGAGTTTCCATTCTACAAGCATTACCATAGTATTCTAAGCGCCACCCCGCCACTAGCGCACAAACAGACGTACGCCGTGACAGCCCGCTTGTGTTTGTTGGTGACGTCTGCGAGAACGCTGCGCGCAGTCGGCATCTTCTCCTTCTTCCTTGCTTCTCCGGCGCGCACCTTCGACACTGGCAGGCAGGAAATGCGGAAGTTGAAGTTGCCTTTTCCCCTCCACAGGTAGCACCAGGGTTGCCCAATGAGAGGGACAAACCGAAAGATTCGAGCAGCATGTTGTCAGATGAGAGGGGAAACTTTGGTTTTTGTTTTGGGCATCCGCCTTCTTTTATCTTGGGCTCCCATCTTGAAGAGACACATGCGGCACCGCGTGCCAAGCAGTCAGTTGGAAAGAAGACAACAACAGACAGCAGCTTTGCTGAGCGCCGTCAGTATGAGCGATGCGTACGAGTGGGTGGACGAGTTCCAGTTCTCGCGCGCCAAGAAGAACATCGCGCGCGACTTCAGTGACGCCGTGCTTCTGGCGGAGCTCTTCGCGCAGCTCTTCCCGGCCTGGGTCGAGCTGCACAACTACCCGGTGACCCACCACTTCCAGCAGAAGCTCACCAACTGGGAGACGCTCAACCGTGCGTCGCGCTTGTCGTCCGTGCTCTGTGTTGCGTTTGGCTATCGGAATAGCTAATGGTGTTCGACGTCCGTGTTGTTTGCGTTTGTTCTACTCTCAGGCAAGGTGCTGACGCGGATCAAGTGCGAGATCACGCGCAAGCAGCAAAAAGATCTCGCGAACGCCGTACCCGGGGCCATTGAGCTGCTTCTAGCGCAAGTGCGAAAGCAGGTGCGAATTTCTGCATTACAAGGGGCTGCATGGCGTTTCTTAAAGTGTGTTGTGCTTTTGAAGACGGCTAAGAACGACCACCAGAAAGCCAACTTTAAAACCTCAGTGTCACCAAACGCGAGACGTGCAGACTCAAAGTCCAGTAGTCCAAGTCATTTAGAGAGCGGACTCAAGTCGCCTCACAGCTTTAAAGTAGATGCACGCGCTGCAATCTTCAACAAACAGGAGCGGTACGAGTCCATTTCAAATGCATATTGGATATTGGGCATGTCTAATCTTGATTCCTACTCTTTTGCTTTGTAGAGCATTTGCCGCCAGCCTATCAAGTTCTACTTCAGAGCAAAAGCCAGCGTCTCCGAGATCTACGAGGAAGATGGAAAATGCAGGCTTCGTTTCGCCAAAACTACCAAAAACAAGTCGCCCTGCAGCACAGTTTAGCCTTGCAGATTTCCTCCCAACCCCCCAGGAACGACCAGACCAGGACGACATTGCGTCCTCATTCTCAAAAATCCTCCAGCTCATGTCAAAGACTGAAGTGGATGCTAGACTTCGTGGCGGCTCTCTGCCAAGCAAGATCGTGAAACACAAGGCAACGACTTCACCGAAATGCCCACTTACCCCTGATCACAAGGTCACCAGACAAGGAAAGCCAGTTGCCACACGAGCGCACCCAGCAAGCGCTGGCTCAAAATCGTGCTCGCGGCGACAAAGAGGAGCGACCGCGGAAAAGTTGGCCCCTCAAAGGATCCTATCCACTAAAAGAGCGAACCAAGCGTGCAAACCCGGTCCGGACTCGACTGCGACGAAACAGCAAGAGCTCATTACAACCCCTTGCGCCACCAATACCGTTGCTGTCCACGAGAGAGTGAAAAGCGAGTTTGCAGAGTTGTCCTTCGTGTATTTTTCCTGCCACGAAGAGCTTCCAGTGGTTGACGAGCAGCAAGCCTGGTCGAAGAATGAGCGCGTCCAGGTGGCTCGCTTTGTGCGCTCCCTCGCATCCGGGGATTCCTTGGTCCAGCTACTCAAGGTGGATCCGACCTACTCTCAAGACACAACTGATGCTCACGGATTCAAAATGTATGTGTCGACGCCACACTTCATCAAGTGCTGCGGATCGCAGTTGCACAACACTCAGCGTATGAAATTCGATGCAACCGTAGGGAAATGGAAATGGTTCCAGCAAACGACTGACGAGGATACTAACGGTGGCGGCAGCTCATCATTGTGGAAGCGAGACCTGGCGATCGACATTGCACTAAATGCGCACACTCTGCCAGTTGATCCAAAAACTGAGTCTGTGCTCAAGAGTCGAAGCTTGTGCCCATCAGCAGCAGCAATGGAGAAGAAAACGCCTCAGAACTCGCACTTCTTCACTGAAGTGCTGTCGCGAGTCAAGTGCAACTCGGTCAGTCTGGAGGAGCCGGTGATCGTGTGCGCCACGGAAGGACAAGAACCAGACGCCACGCCATGCCCTGAGTTTGTTCAGACCCTGTTCGCAGGGATGAACTTTGAACTGCCCGTGGCCCCGACAGTGTTCCCCAAAGTCCAAGTGGACGTGTCGCTCTCAATCCCCGAGAAGAAGCCCCACATATCGCCCACCCGCAGGAAATCGAACGCAAGTGTGCTCGAAGTCGTGTAAGGCACCAGCACTCTCTTCGACGTAAACCAGCACTTTCGAAGAGCCGAAGCTTAAATTGACATTTATTTTGAAGTATGCATCGTGGAAAATGCAGCCATCCATAAGGTTCTCTCCATGTGCGCGTGATAAACGCCTCGTTGGATATTATTTTGAGCCTTGCTGGATGTAGACATGGTTCCAAGCCGACCACTCCTCGTTTGATGCCTCGACGATCATTTTAAGCGCTCGCCTCCTTGATTAACGTCGCTCCCTTCTTGCATTATACTCAGTCACATGCTCGGCGCTGCTTATCGCTATCGTAGTCATCCAATCATCCCAGCAAGATCCGACGCTCAGAACTAGCAAGATCCTGCACAGTCACTTCTTCGCCGAATTCATTGCTGCATGTCTTCTCGATGCGCTTACACTCATCCGCAAGAGCAAGCGTATCAGCGAACACTGTTTGGAGCTAACCAATTGATGAGTGCTGGGTAGCCACGAACCCAATATTACCGAATGGGTTGTGATTGCAAGGATGACAGAACAGTTCCCAAACTCGACCCCATTGATTTTAGCTACCGGATCGGGCAATTTTGTGCTGCTGCACTTCAATCCCGCCCGTCACTTCTTGCAGGTTGCCACCCTTTCGGTCTGTAGTCGTCTTTGGCTGCTTCCCACTCGTTTTCTGCATTTCCGCTAATCGCTCCGTGGTGAGCAGATCAGGTTTCTGCTCCACGATCCAGCAGATCACATTCAAGTGACCACAGCGAACAGCGCGCCAGAGCGCCTTGGTCGGTATGAAGATGTCGGCAAAGATCCGACTGAGCCATTGAAAGATATCGAGAAACCCGTAGCTCGCCGCAAGGCACATCGCACTCTTCACTTCTCGTCGCTTGAGCCGACGTCCCTCCGAGAGCGTTTTCACCATCTCCAGATCGCCACAGATGACGCCAATCACAATGCCGTAAGCTGCGTAGCTCTCAGGAAAAGCCGCGATGATCCGAGTCACGAGGTCCAATTGCGCGCCATGGGACGCCATTTTCTTCAGCGTCGATAAGAACAAGTGGTTCTCCGGGTACTTTTCATGCAGCCACATGAGCGCATCCACGGCGCCTCTCTTCGCCAACGATTCCATCACGGAGGTCACGTGCCTGTGCCGACGCTTCTCGTAGATCCAGTCCATGACGTGCTGCTGGTTATGCAGCGCTGCCTGCTCAAGCACCAGGTAGGACCACTGGTCGGGACAGTTCACAAGAATCCACTTGAGCACTTCCAAGTGGCCGCCCTTCGCCGCATTCTCGGACGCGACGGGCGTGCAACTGGACCTGGGGTCTCTGCGATTCGCGTGCATCCACTGCAGGATTTCCAGGTGTCCTCGCGCGGCTGCAAGGTTCAGCAGCGAGTCTTCCGTGAACCCGAGCCCAAACTTCTTCACGAGCGGGTGCAGCACTTGCGTGGTCTCCAGCTGTCCATTATTGACAGCAGCACGGAGTGCGCCATTGACGTGGATACTCGGTAAAGCGCCGAGAGCCCACTCAACGACGCGGATGCTGCCTCGTTTGGCTCCGTACACGAAAACGTCGTACACGAGACTCGCGTGTTTATCAGGCAAGCGCTCCTGATCATGACCTGGCTCGTTACGTCGCTCCAGCGCTTCCAGCCGCAGGTCTTCGCTGTGCATTTCCAGCAGCGCGTCCAGCTCCGCTGCACTGACCTGCACCTCCATCGCGCGGTTGAGCTTCGCGAGCATCGTCGCATCCGCGAAGCGACGGATCGCGCGCACGACGCTGGGGAGCGCTACGACGCGCTCCTGCTCTCGCAGCACGACATCCACCGCCACGAGACCAGATGACGGCGGCGTCGTCGCCATCTCGCATGCAGATGGTGGAGCGGAGCGCGTGGGGTCACTACAGGAGAGCCACAGAGAAGGATGGCAAAGCCTCACGCGCGCTCGTCGAGATGGTATGATGATGCCGATTGAGAAAGTGTGACGTGGTGTTTTAGATTTAGATATTGGAGTTACAACACGGGACTCGTCCCTTGTTTGAAGTTGTCTGTTCTTTCTGTTCACACACTTCCTGGCACTGTGCGGATTGCCTGCCTCATTTCCAGATTCACTGTCAAGGTCTCACGCCCCGCTCTCTCGTTGGCCTGGGTTTGTGATGCCGCGTATTCGAGGGGAACACGCTCGCAGGATGGCTGATCAGCATTTTTTTATACTGTTCTACACGTATTCCACACACGTCTGGGGGGGGGGGGGGG
>JAADVN010000452.1:0-18431 GCA_023335535.1 Globisporangium spinosum | reverse complement strand
GGTGACCAACCGGATCCCAAACCAAGACTTTACCACTGCACCACCAGACACTCAAGAAATATGGAAGAAAGTGAAAAACCTGGTCATACCGGTTTCAACTTTTGACTTGATTTCACTATACTCGTCCAACCGAATAGTGGACCCAACACAAAAACTGCATTTTTTCATATTCCACACATATATAGGTAGCAGCAAATAGGAAAGCACCCATAATCAGTGTAATGTAATTTGTTTATCTAGATACATTCGATAACGCAGTTTTGAAAATCAAATTGACTCTTATAAATAATATATTTAGCGATATCATTTGTACAAATCTATGAACAAATCGACACAAAGCGACATAATAGATCTAGTAGGTGTAATGACTAAAACTCCTATTTTAATATATGATGAGCCATTCAATTTCGTATACCGAGAGGACGACGAGACCAAAGGCGCTTGAGGCGTCCACGGTATCGCTCGGCAAGCGAAAGGTAAAGGGTGACAAGGGGAATACCCAGCACGACAATTAATAAAACAAGCACAGCGGCATGACAGGAACGATGACCCATGACACAGATAAGGAGGTGGCGTACAAGAGTGAGGAGGTAGAGCTTCGCCTGCAGCACTTTGAAGCGTCGAAAAGCTGAGATCCTTTGAACAGCGAGATTAGGTCCTTACCGACGCCATAAGACGGATCGCCATGGGTGATGCGGCTGCCAACAAACAAGTCCGAGTGTTCGTTTAGGGACTCACATAGCCCGCTCAATCGTAGGGGCGTAGTGTCATGAGTGTTTTCTTGAGCTGGACCCCAGACGTGCGTGCAGATCCTGTCTGGGGTTGGCAACAGCATTCGCACACACACATATTTGATGCACATTCCCATCTTCTGATGTTGGGCTATGCAGACCTTTGAAGAGCTTTAAAGGACTTTTTCGCAGGCTAGGAAAGCATTCGAATCTCCATCTGTTCACGTTCGTCACTATGGAAGGCATTTCGGAACATATGTTAATAGACAATCTCAATAGTGAAGCTACCGAGGTGACGGTACTCTCAAGAAGGCGAAAGTACCTTTTGTAAGTACCTTTTTGGAGGCAGCACAGACATAGTCACACAGAGCAGCAAAGTTGATCAAGATCAAGATGAACGGCGAAGATGAGAGTGCGGAGCTCTTCGTGCCTGCGACCTACTTGACCGGATCCTACATGTAGCCCACAACTAACGTGCATGTGTGTGTGCGTACGCTATGCGTCGCTTGAAACAGACGCGACGGGATACGCGTGGGAGGGCACGCTCGAGCGCAGTTGGGATGCGATCGAAGAGGACGAGAGCGGCAAGCTCAAAATCAACATGGTGGTCGCCAAGCAGCAGCGTCAGCGGTGCGTACGTGGGCATGTCTACTATATGAAGATGCTGTACACACCACTAATCTCTTTGTGTATTCTATGCAGCCGCTTGGAGATCGCGCGCAATGTGCGCAAGGGACTGATCCGCTACGTGTACGTGGTGATGGATCTGTCGCGCGGTATGGGCAACAAGGACTGGAAGCCGCACCGCCTGGGCTGCGTGAGCGACGTGCTGCAGCAGTTCGTGAAGGACTACTTTGACCAGAACCCGATCTCGCAGCTGGGCGTGATCGGCATCAAAGGCATGAAGTCCGAGAAGCTGAGCGAGCTGTCGGGTAACCCGAAGACCCACATGGAGAAGATCAAGGACGCGCTCGTGGTGGACAAGGAGCCGTCGCTGCAGAACGCGCTAGAAATCGCCAAGAGCTCGCTCAAGACCGTGCCGGCGTACGGCAGCCGTGAGGTGGTCGTGGTCTACGGCAACCTGGTCACGGCGGACCCGGGCGACATCTTCAACACGATCGCGACGCTCAAGCGCGAGAATATCCGCGTGTCGTTCATCGGTATCGGCGCCGAGATGCACCTGCTGCGCAAGATCGCGGACGAAACGCAGGGCACGTACCACGTGGCGATGGACGCGACCCACCTCAAGCACCTCATGACGGCGTTCACGTTCCCGTGCCCAACGATCGCGTCCGCGGCGTCCCGGTTCGCGACGCTGGTCGAGATGGGCTTCCCGCAGCGCCGCAGCGGCGCGCTATCGCTCTGCACGTGCCACCAGGCGTTCACGACGGTCGGGTACCTCTGTCCGCGCTGCAAATCGAAGAGCTGTGACCTACCGACCATGTGCCAGGTGTGCAACCTGCCACTCGTGTCGTCGCCGCACCTGGCGCGCTCGTACCACCACCTGTTCCCCGTCGCAAAGTTCGAGAAGACCGTACTGCAGGACGGCACGCCGCTGCTGAAGAAGAAGTGCTTTGGCTGCCTGCTGCCGCTCTCACACGACGTGGAAGGCGCGGCGTTCACGTGCGGCACCTGCAGCAGCAGCTTCTGCAGCGACTGCGACATGTACATCCACGACTCGCTGCACAATTGCCCAGGGTGCTGTTAGATTGGCATGTAGGCGAGGGAGTTCAGTTCCTGAAGTTCAAAATTGTGCGACGCGGGTGGTGAGGCTATTGAGGCAAGTAAGGCTACCACCTTGTACGCATACCAAGTATGCGAACGGAGATAAAGAGAGAGAGTGATGCATTTATTGAGAGCATGAATGAATGAAGTAGTGGCGAGATTTCCGTGCAGGTCCAAGCTGCGCTTGGGCTTGTACCGCCTGGAAAAAAAAAATATCCACCAGCAGCATACCAGGCTCTAAGTTTGCAGCGTTCATCTGTGGGTGATGTCCAACCGCATCGCTACAGCTATACAACTGCGATGTTGGAGATGCTGTGGGCTCACATGTCAATTGTTGGAGGCTGCATCCAGTCAACAAAATGTTTTTTAGTAGCCTGCCCCAATGTCGAAATTCGCACTTTATCGAGCACGTCAAAAGTAGAGTACACTTTCGATTAAGTACGATTTACTTTACTAAGAACTTCAATGTTTGTCATTGCCTCCTTTGGCATAACGTCACCGAAAAGGCAGCGACGACGTATACCGCCACGCTCTACCGCCATGTCGGTCCATATACATCTCCCCATACAATCGATGGCGGTAGACGGAGAGGCGTTGAAGATGACAACAGGCAGAACCTGACATGACATCAATCACCTGCGAAGAGCTACGAAGCCATCCGATGGGCTCATGTGTGTGAATAGCAGCAAAGGCAGGCGAGCTGTGTGTGGGGGGATCGGACAGACGGCGGACCACGCTCGCTTGCTCCTGTTTAACAGCAGCCCACTGCCACTGCCGAGTGTCTTTGCCGCAGTGAACTGTCAAACCAACCAGTAGCTCATTCGCGCATTTACCCGCTCCAGCTCAAGTCTCCTCCTCCTTTCCTCTCTCTCTTCGCACAAGAGCAGCAGCAGCTCAGCTCCGCAACATACACACACACACTCAGTCACGATGGCGACCTGGGGCGAGCTTATTAAGGAGGCCAACTGGTTCATGATCTACTACCTGAGCGTGGTGCACATCGGCGCGATCATCGGGCTGCAGTGTCTGCTGAGCACCAAGTGGTCGACGCTGGCGCTCGGGGTATACGTGTACTACCTCTCGGGGCTGGGCATCACCATGGGCGCACACCGCCTGTGGTCGCACCGCTCGTACAAAGCGCACGGCATCGTGCGCTTCTTCCTCATGCTCTGCAACTCGCTGGCGAACCAGGGCACAATCTTCCACTGGACGCGCGACCACCGCGTGCATCACAAGTACTCGGACACGATCGCGGACCCGCACAACTCTGGTCGCGGCTTCTTCTTCGCGCACATGGGCTGGCTCATGGTGAAGAAGGACCCGAAGGTGATCGAGGCCGGCAACAAGCTCAACTTTGACGATTTGTGGGCCGACTGGACCGTCGTGCTGCAGGAGAAACTCAACCCGTGGGGCCAGCTCTTCATGTGCTTCGTCGCGCCGATGCTCGCGGGCATGTACGTTTGCGACGAGTCGTGGTATAACGCGCTCTTCGTCCTGGGCTTCCTGCGCTACGTGCTGGTGCTGCACGCGACGTGGCTCGTGAACAGCGCGGCGCACTTCTACGGCTACACGCCGTACGACGAGACCATCCCGCCTCGCGAGAACTGGTTCGTGTCGCTCGGCGCGATTGGCGAGGGCTGGCACAACTGGCACCACAAGTTCCCGTACGACTACGCCACATCCGAGTTCGGCGTGACCCAGCAGTTCAACCCGACGAAGCTCACGATCGACATCTTCGCAGCGCTGGGTCTGATCACGGAGCGCAAGCGCGCCACGGGCGTATGGGACAAGATGAAGGAGGCGAAGGCGCACGGCCACTCGCACAAGTCGGTGCAGGACCCGCTCGGCGACGATCCGACCCGCGCGTTCTCGGAGCTCAAGGCGAAGGCCCACTAAAGCGATAGTTGTGTGTATGTGCATGCATAAGCCATCGCTCTTTCGATTTGTATCCCACCCATTCGTTAACGTCAAGAGTACCATTATCTAACTTTTTTGCTCAACTCAAACAATAACAAAACAAATGTTGTGTGAAAATAATGCGCTCATTTCTTGGTGGTCGAGCGGATAATGGTTGAAGCTCTTCTTGGTTTAGGAAACAGGAGCCAATGATGCCCGCGAACAGGCGCAACTGGAGACGAATTCCGAAATGGCTACAGCCTCAGCAAGGTGGACGGAAAAAGCATCCTGTTGCGTGAATCTCTGTCTCATTTGCATCGGCTGACTAGAAAAAAAAACTGAGCCCCCATGTCTTTGAGCCCAAATGTTAATCACCACTCGCACATGCACTTTCGTATTTCCTGTCGCTTTATTATGTGCTCGGAGCGGCCGGCGCTTTTTCTACATCCAGCGAGGAATGTGTCATTTCCACCATCCGCGTATGTCATTCGTCTTTGCGTCAGTCACAACAGTTTCCGCATGGGGTCTGCCACCTTGAGAGCCCGCCCGCCCCCACAAGAGCTGCGAATGCTCCGCTCGTGTGAGCGGCCATCGGTCTCAATATAGCGCAACTCGCCACGAAATATACTCTATGCAGACTTGCTCACATGTATATGTAGACGCGCATGTGTCATCATCTCGTTCTTCGGCGGAGACGCGTGTGTGTGCCTTTTCCAGATCCCGAGGAGCTGCTGCTCTCTTTTCTGATGTCGTCGCTCTTCACATTCCATGATGCAACTCGAGGCAGGAGCGAAACTAGCCACCTTCTCAGCTTCCCATCAAACACAGCATACAATGCACAAGATGCGAAAAATGGGCTCGATTATTTTGCTAGCACAAAAATGCTACAGAAGCACAGCGCATATTTTCTCGTTTGCCGCTCGCCGCGCCTTTCTCACCACGATCCTTCCCTGATTGCATCACAGAGAGACTTGTGGGAAATCATGATGAACAGCATGGTGGTTCTGAGATGGCGTCGCCGCCTTCTGCTTCTTCTTGGCGCTCTCTTTGTCGTGTCCTCGTTAATTCGTGGCGAGCGAAGGCGTCGAGCTCTGCTCTAAAGCGCCCACGCGCTTGAGTTGAGACCATGGGGCTCAGTCTCGAACCAGACGCCTGCTACGAACACACCAAGCAAGCCCACCACCCAGAACCAACACACACACCTGGTACAGCACCATGAGCATGAGCATGCGCAGCGCTGAGGCGGAAGACCTCATCCCGAGCCCCCATCACCAGCACCTCGGGGACGCTAGCGCCAGTGTCGGCGCCACGCACGACCTCCCGCGGTCGCACTCGGACGACGAGATTGGCTTGGACGCGAGCGAGGTCACCATGCGCCTCGACTCGAGCGAGAGCGAACCGCTCGTCAGCTCCACGTCACCAGCGAACCACGAGCCTTCCCATGTGGAGATCGCGTTCTCCAGCTCGGGCGGCATGTTCACGTACCAGATGGGCGTCGCCGCGTACATCCAGGACCACTTTGACGTGTCGGACTGCCATTTTTCCGGGTGCTCGGGCGGCTCGTGGGCGGCGACGCTCTTGGCGGCCGGCACCAGTGTGCACGATGCCTGGAAAGTGATCCTCGCGAACCAGCAGCGCATGGTCCCGGCCAACTACTCGTGGTACAGCGGCTACACTCGCTACGCGAGCATCATCGACGTGACGATCAACGAGCTCTGGGCGGACGACCCGGACGTGTACAAGCGCGTGGAGGAGAAGCACCTGCACATTGCGGTGACCAAGTTCCCGTCCATGCAGGGCGAGATCCACAACTCGTGGACGAGTCTCGACGATCTGATCAAGTCGATCATGGCGTCGGCGCTCGTGCCGTTCGCGCTCTCGGGGCGACCGTACATTGTGCACCGCGGACAAAGGTACATTGACGGTTGTGTAAGCAACTTCAAGGGCGTCAACCTGCCATCGAGCGAGTACACGACCCTGTCGGACATCTCGTTCCACGCGAAGAAGATCGCAGTCGACACGGTGCGCTCGGGCCTGACGACGCTCACGAGCTACTTGCTGCCTGCCGCGCTGCACAAGCCACTGGCGTCGTACATCTATCGCGCGCTGCCCAACATGACGGCGTCCCACGAGGTCATCTCACCGCTGTCGCTGACCGCGGGTCCCAGCAACACCACGGGGGCTTTGCAATCTACATCGACTACCGCCACCACCGACGGCCTGGAATCCATATCAGACTCGAAATCGAAAGCCAGTCGCGTGCAGCGGCTGCTGATCCGGCCGTGGACCTGGCGCAGCCAGTCGCTGACATCGTACCACCTCTCGGTGGACATCGCGACCCACCAGCTGCGCTTCGACACGGGCTACAAGGATGCGATGGAGAACCACCACGAGTTCGCGGCTGTGCTGCCACCCAAGCCAAGCCCGCCGCCGCTGCAGCAGCAACAGCAACAGCCACCTGCAGCTGCGGCAGCTTGAAGAGGGAGGGATAGTGAGAGAGTCGAGACCGTTCCTAATAAACGGTATATAATTTGAGATTGTGCCATACAACAAGAAGAGCAGAAGTAGAACTTTACAATAATATACACACATGCATTATCATCAGACTGGAATCCATTCCTTCCTTCCTTCCGGAGACCATTCGATTCTGAAGTGTTTGGTTCCTTCTCCACTTCGAGGATTCTTGCAGGAAGAAAGAGAGGATGAAATGCTTTTTTGCACGGGGAGCGCTCGCTGAATTTACCAACCATTCGCAGCTCTTGAAGCCCATGTTTCCCTTGCAAAGCGCGACCACATTTTCAAAACGCTGCCTGCATGAAGGACGTCAAGGTGCAGAGGCGAGAAGCACCACGACACCAGATTTCAATTGCAGGACATTTTTTTTCTTAAATTTGCAAAAGCCTCTATAAGCCCGGTATCGATATGTAACAGGTCTCAAAACCTCCATAGTACTGTTACTGCTCGAAAATCTCACGGGCGATGCCGGTGCGGTACAAAACTGGCAATTCGCTCATCATATTCAGGAAAGAAGCGTTGACCACGGTCAGTCGATGGGCTCCGCGTCATCGCGTTCGCACCACCGCCACCACCGCCCTGCTCCCACCGAGAACGAGAGAAGCTATGATGCCACAGCGCTTGTGACTAGCGAAGCGCACGCTCCAGCGCTAGCTCCAGCCCCAACTTCACTGCCACCATCAGCTACGCCAATGCCAGTCCAGCAGCAAGAGAAGCAGCTCAATCGCGCGGGGCTGCCAGTGCTCACGTCTGCGATAGTCGTGTGTCGCGGCGTGCGCCAGCCGGTGGAGGCGCTGCCGCACGTCGTGGAGCGCGTGAGCGACTTCCTCAACTACGGACTGCCGCAGTACTGGACGCTCCCGCGGGCGTGCAAGCGCAACCACATGTCGCTGCTGCACCGGCTGCACACGCTCGAGTCGGACGCGATTGACCCGTTCTACAAGGCGTTCCTGTTCAGCAAGGGGCTCGTGTTCGCGGCCGAAAACGGGAACTTGGAGATGGTCAAGTGGCTGCACGCGTACTGCCCCAGCGGGTTCGCGTCGAAAGGCATGGAGAAGGCGGCGGCGCAGGGCAACATCGCGATTCTCGAGTGGCTCACAACAAACCACGAGAGCGTGATCTGGAGCTCCAAGTTCATGGACGCCGCGGCGGGCAACGGCCACCTTGAAGTGCTCAAATGGCTCCACGCGCACCCGAAGAGCGCGGGCTGCACAGACGCAGCGATGGACAGCGCGGCGCTGAACGGCCACCTCGAGGTCGTGAAATGGATCGACGCGAACTTCGAAGAGCGCTCGAACGAAGCATTCCGGTACGCGATCCACGGCGGACAACTCCAAGTCGCCAAGTTCCTCTTTGAGCACGGGTACCGTCTGGACATCCCCGATGGCATGGACTACGCGGCGTACAGCGGCAACCTCGAGTGCATCCAGTGGCTCCACGAGCTCGAGATTACGACTGCGACAACGAGCGCAATGGACCGCGCAGCGAGCGGTGGTCACCTGCACATCGTCAAGTGGTTCCACGAGAACCTCCGCGAAGGCTGCACGACCGCAGCGATGGACAACGCTGCGACGAACGGCCACTTGGAGATCGTCAAGTGGCTGCATGCGAACACGGCGGAGGGGTGCACCACTGACGCAATGGACTGTGCTGCAGCGGAAGGGCATTTCGGAATCGTCCAGTGGCTCCACGAGAACCGGTCCGAGGGCTGCACGACGAACGCAATGGACGATGCTGCAGGAAGAGGGCATTTCGAGATCGTGCAGTGGCTCCACGCAAATCGTACCGAGGGGAGTACGACACAGGCGATGGACGACGCAGCGGGCAATGGGCACTTGGAGATTGTCGAGTGGTTCCATGCGAACCGCTCTGAGGGCTGTACAGAAGCGGCGATGGACTCGGCGGCTCGCAACGGCCACTTGGACGTCATGCAGTGGCTGCATGAGAACCGAACTGAAGGATGCACAACCGATGCGATGGACAGCGCAGCGGATGGCGGTCACCTCCATGTACTCGAGTGGCTTCATGAGAACCGCACTGAAGGGTGCACCACAGGCGCGATCAACAGCGCGAGCTCGCTCGAGATCGTTCGGTGGCTGCACGAGAATCGCACGGAGAGCTGCACGACTGACGCGATGGACAACGCCGTGTTCTACGGCCACTTTGACGTGCTGCTGTTCTTACACGCGAACCGCAGTGAGGGCTGCACAGACCAGGCAGCCGAGTTTGCAGCGAACCACCGCGACCTGGAGATCCTCCAGTGGCTCTACGCGCACTACCCGGAGAAAGTGAACCTGCGCCGCATCCGCTCGCGGTTCGACAGCTGCCCGTACATCAGCGCCGTGCTAGAGCAGGTGGCGTGAGGTGTGACCGTGAGGTGTAAAAGCAAGAAGAAGAAAATCAGGAAAGCCCAGGGCTGTGTCGGAGAGAAGATGAACCTCTTCAATGCGACCTCCAAGAGCTCCGTTCAAGAGTTGAGGCGATTGGTCCAGGATCCAGACTGAGACACCATCAGAGCTGTGAGAGTGACCATCCAGCCAGTCAGACTACTGCAAGGCAAAACCGCCGAGTATGTTCATATATACTACGACTGCGTACTAATGATAGTGACGCCACCAATCCATCCTCACCTACTCCAGTAAACTGAATGTGTCCAATGTCATTTGTTTGAAATTGTGCTTGACAATGTTGAGGGGTATATGCGATATGACAGGTAACCAGTCCAACGTGAAGCCACTACAGTAATATGCGTTTTGGGAGGGAGAACGCACCACTTCCCACACAAAAGTGCTCCACAATTCCAAGCCTGAAGAAGAGCAGAATAGAACGAGCGAGAGACGGCAATCGGCAATGGCGGCGCTGCTGGTGGCGGAGCAGGTGCTGGTGGTGGCATCCGCGAGCGTGTCGTTCGCCGGCTGCGCGTTCATCTTCTTCACGTGGAAGAGCTTCAGCGCGCCCAACTACCTCAGCCGACGCATCGTCGCGTCGCTAGGGCTCGCGGGGCTCATCACGGCGTTCGGCTTCTCCATGTGCGTTCCGTTAGTTGGCTTGTCTGTCTGTATGAGCGACTCATTGTCAATGAATGGCGCGCTTATCGGGTTGCTGATGTTTGTGTGTGTATTAATGTGCAGGTCGATCGTTGTGAATGGCATGGGGCAGCACTACGAGCGCGTGGAGAGCCTCTGCTACCTGCAGGCGTTCACGCTGCAGTACTTTTACCTGGCGTCGTACCTCTGGACCGCGTGCTTCGCGTTTCATCTCTACCAGATCATCGTCAAGCGGTGTGTGACCTCTGCGAGCCATTTGACGTGCTGTATCATCAATCAATCAACCACGCCACACAATACGCTAAACCTTACACGAATACCTATATCACATAGGAACGAATACCCCGAGAAGTATCTGTGGGTGTATCGCTGCATCGGGTGGGGGCTGCCTGGACTTGTGCTGTTGTTTTTAGTGCTGCGGCAGCTCACTGGCCACTTGGGCGTCGGCCCTGCAGATCGCCGCTGGTGCTGGATCGCGGTGCACGCGACGCCAGGTACACAAGCCGAAGACCCGAGCGCATGGCAGCAAGACGGCGCGCTCCAGCAGCTGCTGCTCTTCTACGCGCCGATCGGTGTCGTGTTCCTCTTTAACTCGGCGATGTACTACCGCATCCTGCGGTTCCTCCGGAACGACCCGATGGCGCACCGCTTCAAGAAGAAAGTGGTGGTGTACCTTGTAATCTTCTTTCTCTGCTCGGTCTGGGGCGTGATCAACCGCCTCGTGCAGTACTTTGGCGCGACTCACGCGCCAGACAAGTTCCTGAGCGTCATGGAGTGTATCTGCGACCCGCTGCAGCCGCTGCTCAATGCGCTCGCCTACGGCACCAACAAGCAGAGCCTCGAGGCGTACAAGGAGCGCTTCTGCTCCTCGTGGTTCTACGCGTCGCTGCCGTCTTCAGACGACGAATCGGGCGTCGATACCACCAGCTTGCTCTCGAACGACGAAGAGCAGTCTGAGGGCTTGACAGACACGACGGGCTTTGACCTCTTCTTCCAGAAGAAGAAGAAGCGCGGTAGTAAGAAGTCCAAAAGCGACAAGTTCGCCTCCAAACACCTTGCGTACGCTGATAGCCCCCGATAATTATAAGAAGAGGAATAAGTCACACACCACTCAGCCAATAGACACGCACGCAAAAAGACAAATTGCATTTTCAAACGGAAAATAAACGAATCTGGATAAGCTGCTGATTGCTGTGGGTCCTCCTTTGCTCATCCTCACGCTTTCACTGGCAGTTGGTTGAGCTCGGCGAATCTCAGATGGTCGTAGCTCCTGGCGGGTAGTAGTGGGTTTAGAACAGAGATGGCGATGGCTTCGTCTCGCCAACAGAGCTTCGGCGCGCCTCGGTCGCTTCCGCCTTGAGCTTGAGGTAGAAGTCCCACAGGTACTTTCGCTTGTCCTGATCCTGGAGCAGCTTGATAATATCCGGGATCAGGTGAATCATCTGGTCCGCCGAGAACGCGTTCGCCAGGTACGACACGAACTCGTCATCCGAGCTGCGGTTCTGGCCGTACTCCTTGCAGCGCGTCTTGAACTCCTCGACGCCGGCGTCGCCCGCAATCGTTTCAATCGTCGCCAGCACGCGGTCGTACACGATCTGGATATCTGGACCCACAGCAGGCGTTGGCATGCGGTCGAGGAACGGCGACAAGAACTTTGGCGCTTTCAGGAAACTGCCGCTGCCCGATGGCGGGATGCTCATCACGCGGTTGATCGAGTCGTAGAGCTGCGACGCCGCGGCTGGCTGCTCCACAGCGCCAGTTAAGATCTCGGTTGGCGTGATGTCGCGTCCGTAGAACTTCTTGTTGATGTCGTTGCGCGCCGCGATCGCCGATCCCTGCAGCCCCACGCCGCCGAAGAGACCCTTGCTATGGCTGTACGTGTAGTTCGGCGCAACGCCCGACGCGCTAAAGTTCGCGTTCGCGCCTGCAGCGCGGCCGTACGGTCCTGCGGCAAACTCCATGTTGGCGCCAGCCGAGAGCTGTCCTTTCTGCATGAAGCTCTTGACCGCCATATCCGAGTTCAAGATGATCATGAACTCGATCATCTGCCCGCCCATCTCGGCGCCAAAGCCCATGCCGAAGGTGCCGATGGCGCTCGGCGCCGACCAGCGGCCGTCCGGCAGCTTGGCGATCACGACGCCCGTGCCGACCTTGCCTGTCCAGATGAAGCCCGCCTTGATGACCGTGAGGAACGCGATGCCCTTGGCCTGGTGCAGCAGGTCGATCGGGATGCGCTTGTCGTGCTCCAAATTCGGGTTGAAGAGGTGCTCGAGCGTCTGGCCGGCCGCGCGGATCGCTCCCTCCATCGTCATCGCGTCCGACACGCTCGCCTGCGCTGCCTGGGCTGCCTGCATTTTGTCTGTGTTGTCTGTCTGTGTCTTGCTACTTGTGCGCGTTTCGCAGAATGGCAGCAAAATGGCAGGCAGCACGCACGTTCCTTCCCCCCTTCGCTTCGTGTTCAGGTCTAGTAGTTCTCTTCAGTTGCATGATTTCTTTTCTGAAGGGTATCGGTTCTTACTGAATTTGAGTCAATTTAGGTATGCATTATCTCTTCGTATTTGCATATACTTGTTGAATTGCAAAATATGCAATCGCAGGCTGGTTTTCTAGTAGAGAATGCGCGAAAAGATTTTCTGAGTGAAAAAGTATTTGAGGTTAAGGATTTAAACCTGATTCTCACCAGGGTTATAAATAAAACCTTGTTGACCGCAACATGCGACGTCCATTTTCACCCATTATCGCCCATCCACCCCACTCTTTCTAATGTGATAGAAGCGGAGGTGAAAGTGCAGTATTTGTTTACATTTGTTTTCATTATGCGATGACATGGGTGAACATATTTTGCGCCCATTATCACCCATAGTTGCCCGAAGCGAGCAACACGCAAAAGCAACACAAGACAAGGTTGATGCTGCACAACTGCCATATGGAGAACAATGCACGCGAACATGCTCGCTCAACACGAGCCAAGTTGCGACTGCGCCATGCTTCCTCCGTGGGACACAGCTGATTATGGAGACGCGGGAGCATAATCTTGATGGTGGCAAACATTCTTCTTCTTCTTGCTAAATACACACTCGACACACACAGATGCACTCGATATCCAATAAATACACTCCACCACCAAACCACCTCGTCCCGTTCGTTCGTCAACATGCTCCTCCACACCACGCCCACTAGAAAGAAGAAATCCTCGCGTCCTCTGCGGTATATTTTATAAGCTTAGCTGCGAGAGGTAGTCCACGAGCGATGGGCTCTTCGTGAGCTCCAGAATCGCGGCGCCGAGCTGCTCGTAGTCCCGTCGCTCGTTGTACATCTGCGCGCTGATGCGCACGTAAAACTCGTTCTGGAACGGCACGACGCGCACGACGATGCGGAATTGGTCCGCCAGGAAGTCCATGATCGCGTCACACAGCGGGAGCGCGTCTTCGTTCGAGTATGGCGTGCCTTCCGCATTCACGGGCCACGTCACGGGGATGCGCACGTTGCTCACGAACGGCGCGCGCTGCCACGGCGGCAACAGGGTGTTCGTGCGCCACAAGGTCGCCAGGAACGTCGATGCCCAGTCCATCAGCGCCTTGTTGTGCGCGTACACGCGCTCAAAGCCCACGCTCTCGTAAAAGTCGAGCGCTGTGACGATCGTCAGAAAGTTCGACTCATCGCGCGTGCCCTGGATCGAGAACTCCTCCACGAAGCTCTGGCCGTAGCCCAACGATGTCACCACAGGACGCACAGTGCCCTATTGTTTTTACAGCCACAGAAAATCACACGCAGAGAGGTGAGTCAGTAAGGTGGCGTAATCCATTGGCGCTGAACGCATGATGACGAGGTGATTGTGTACCTGGTAAGCCTTAGCCACGTGCAGGAACGAGCAGGACTTGGACCCGAGCAGCCACTTGTAGGCGGTGCCCACGTAGAAATCCGCACCAAGCTCGTTCAAGTTGAGCTTCAGCTGACCTGGCGCACTCGCGCCGTCGACCAGAACGGGGATGCCGCGCGCATGGAACAGCGGGATGAGCTTCTCGAGCGGGAGCACGAAGCCCGTCGTGCTGGCAATGTGATCCAGCACAGCGAGGCGAGTGTTGGACGTGATGGCGGCAGCGACCTGATCCACGAGCTCGCCGTAGCTCGCGAGAGGGAGCACAATGTCCACGACCTTGAGCTCCACAAACTCTTGCGTGCAGTAACATAGGTGGCGCAGCGTGTTGAGCACAGCAGGATCTACAAACAAGAATCAAAACAAACAGATACGATACAATGAGTTGCCCGCTAACAGAGAGAGAAAGAGGGGATCATAAATCAACCACTTGGCAGCAACGTAGACTTACAAGTCAGGTTGAGACATAACACTTCGTCGCCTTCCTGGAGATCAAGAGACTGCAAGACGGCGTTCATGCCGGTGGTCGCATTCGTCACAAACACGACGTCCTCTGGCTCGGCGTGCAGGAATCCCGCGAGCTTGGCCGCGGCTTGGCGGAGCAGCACAGGCGCTTCGTGACGCACGAACCGGTCCGGGTTGAGCTCCATCTGGTTGACGAAATGTGCCTGTGCCTGGAGCACGGGCTTCACGGCGGTTCCATACGCGTTGTGGTTGAGAAAGATGCAGTTCGGCTCGAGCTGGAAGAAGCTACGGCACTCGCTGCCGAGCTCGACGTTGCGCAGAAAGTCCCGACAGTCGGGCCAGAGCGCGCTCATGCCGTAGAGTCCGTCGGTGCTCCCGTGGATGCAGTCGAGAGTGGATCGCGCGGCACCGCCACGACGTGCCGATCGCTGCTGCTGTTGCTGGAACTGTGCCTGTTGCTGGAGGAAGAACTGCTGCTGTTGTTGGAGCAGGTAGTTCTGCTGTTGCTGCTGAAGCTGTTGTTGCTGCTGCTGTTGTTGTTTGGAGCTCGTGCCGTTGCTGCTGAACGAAGTGGAGATCGTGGGGCTGCTGTTCGCGTACGACGAGATGCTCGCGGCCGAAGACGCGCTCATATTATACGACGCCATGTTGTTTGTTTGCTTTTCTTTCTGTCTTCCGTGTGGTGGTGACAGGCAGGCAGGTAGGCGTTCGTTCGTTCGTTCTGAGCGAGCGAGGATGATGATAGCGAGATACTGTGTATGAATGTACCACGAAGGGAGGAGCTGCGTGCCTGAGGGACTGCTGGAGAGCACACGCACTGATGGGGAGAGCAGCGAGGGCGCGCTTGAGCTCTGCTTGTTGTCGCTTGAGTGGTTCTTTTCAGTTGTGAAGCGCGCTCGTTGCCGCCGGCCGTGTCGCTCGCTCAGCAAAAAGCCCAGCAGCCCAGCCAGCAGCGAAGCACAAGTGCAAACTAAACGGAGCTCATTGTGTTTGAAAGCTACATGTTTATTACGCACAATAGCGCGATTATATTATATTTTACATGTTGAATATTAGTAAGTGGCTCGGATCTTACTTAAAGGATACGCTTTCTCTGGGTATATTTCTATCGTAAACTACATTCCCTCTCCTTTCTTTTTCTTTTGGTGCAGGCGGAACAGCACATAGCGCGTCTGTGACGGGTTGGGGGTGCAGGCTGCAATTTGCGCAAATTGGAAACCGCTGAGAAGATGACGAGGCAGCGTGCGCAAAGCGCAAACAAGGGTTACGACGCCCACATGGCGAGCGCTCTTCATGCAGCCCCGCGGCCCATGCCGCACAGTATGACAAGATGACACATTATGACAGTATGATAAGATAGTGAGCTCCATGTGCCCTCCGCAATCTGTCTGGCTGTACCAATGGATCGCATGCGACGCCACCAGCCAGCAAGCCAAGCGCTGCGGAAGAATCCCCCAAAGGAAGGCAAAACCAGACGCTGCACAAGCCGTCGGTCAGGTCAATGCGGGTCGTCGTAACTTGAAGCGGTGTGCTCGGCGCGCGCTGTAACTGCTCTGTGGGGATTTGATTGGCGTGGACGAAGCTGACTCGGCGCCGCGCGCGCTGGTGATTGGTCGCACGCGGCACGGGAGGGCACATTGTCGAGAACGCCACGGCGCAGAGAGCTGGCGCGTGAGAATTCGCTCTGGTGACCACGCACCGCTGTGTGAGTGGTGTTTATGCGTGTTCATCGATACTACTGATGGGCTGATTTCTCGTCGTGTTAAGCCCACTGGTCGCATGCACGCAGCTTCAACATGCGCGAGTGCTTCATCGCAAAGGAGCGCCGTGCATGACAAGCAGCCAAGCCCCATGCGAATGTGTTGGCTTATACACTATTTTAGCACGTATGTAATAGCGCCGCATTCGCTGCAATCGGCCTTGGAACTTGGGCAGTCGCGCATTGGCTGGATGACGCGGGAGGACGAGGAACCGCAGGTACGATCGCTCGCTCGATCGATCGTCCCACTCTCTTGCGAGTCAGTCAATCACGCGGACGACTTGCGGTGACACGCCCGCCGTGGCTGTGCTAACGTACGTTCCTGGCATCCAGCCATCCATCTCCCAAAGTGCAAGTTGTGTGGAACGTGGCGCATGGTATGCATTGTCGATGTCAGACCACTTTGCAATATCGTTTCAACACCCAGCGAATGCCACGCTGGTTATGACACGCCCGGTTGCCCGCCATAACTACCGATAGAGGAGCAGGAAGAGCGCGGCAGAGGCAACCAAGAAGACTGGATAAACTGGAAGCCACGGATGCATTTCTCACTTGTGATTTGTTTCGAGTTGCGTCATTATCTATGAAATGGGAGCTGCTAATGAGCTTGCGCGGATCCCCACAGTAAAAACAAGAGATCGCCAGCCACCAGCATGATGACATGTGAAGTGTGGGTCGCATCAAAAAGAATTTTGAGAACCCAAGACAAGACAAAAAGCATATTTGAGACCTACATTCATGGACACATACCTACAGTCGAACAGAAAAACATATGCGCACGAAAAGGATACAGCTTTGCGGCCAATTCTCTCTCTCCTCTCCACAACTAGCAGTAGCCGCCGCAGTAGTCGGCGTTCGTCGCCGAGTGCGCCGGACCGACCTTCACTTCGATGGACTTGAGCACGCCATTCTTCTTCTGGTCCTCCAGTTTCAGCTTCTTAACCGCCACTTCGTTCGCCGTCGCGGCTTCCAGGAAGAACAGGTGATGCTTGCCCTCGGCGTCCGTGCCGAGCTGACATGCAAACACAGACTGCTTCACGCCGTTCTGGCCGAATCCAACCATGTCGATGACTTGGCCGCCCTCGCGGATACGCACCATGCCGCCGGCGGTCTTGTAGACACCCACCTGCGGGATCGCCGCCCACACGCAGCCCTCGGCGTCAAGGCAGATGCCGTCAGGTGGCACGCCGATGAACGCCCACACGCGGCGGTTCGACAGCGACCCGTCCTTGGCAATATCGAACCCCGTGAGCACACCGGCGAACGTCTCGGCGACGATCAGCGTCTTGCCGTCCGGCGTGATGACGCAGCCGTTCGGGAAGAGCATCTTGGTCGATTCGACCGTCACGTTGCGCTCCGTGTCGATGCGCACGAGCGTCGTGCTCGCGCACGCGAGCGGGTTGTTGTGGTCGAAGCCAAAGTTACCCACGTACACCTGGCCCGACGCGTCCACGACCATGTCGTTGCCCTGCACTCTGGTCACGCTCGTCACGTCCGCGTAGAGTTCAAGCTTCTTGGACTCCTGGTCGAACACGAGCACCTGGCGCTTCTCCGCGCCGCTGGAGATCAGCAAGCGTCCGTCCGGCAGCCAGCCGAGCCCCGATGGGTGGTCGTCCACTTTGCACAGCATCTCAGTACGCTTTGTGGCGAGGTCGTACTTGAACACGCGGTTCGCGTACATGTCGGAGAAGTAAAGCGCATTCTCGCGCAGGCGGAAGCGCGGGCCTTCTCCGTAGACGATGCCGTCCGCGCACAACTTGGCGAACGCGTCGGCGCCAGCGCGCGCTTCCGTGTCCCACTTGCGGAAGAAGAGGCCCGTGCGGCGCGTGAACCAGCGCCAGAGCCAGCGCACGGGGAACACGACCATGAAGACGTTGGGCGTCACCTTGGCGAAGAGCTCCGACGGCTGCTCCACGAGTGGCGCCGAGGCGCTCTTGTTGTTGGTGGTGGCGGAGCTCATGCTGATGTTGATTGCTGCTGGTGATCGGCGGTCAGTTGGTGTGTGTGATAGATAGATAGGTGGAGAGGTCTAGCTAAGCGAGGGGCCGGCGGATTGGGGAATAATGGAGATGGAGCCCCTTGTTTGCCGCCGCCGTAGGCACCGTCAACAACCTCCAATGAGTTGAACTTGACGGAAAACCAAAATGACTTGGCTTTGGTCACTGTGTGATTTGAAGGGATGAGCAGAAAGCGTCACAGTGCACGCTACATGTTGTTTACGTGCTAAGTACAGTGCACGCCAAAATCTTAAGGACATCTCTTTCTTTCTTTCTTTCTTTTTTTTTTTTTTACGAAAATGTAGATTTTTCCCTCAATTTTTACTCTCCAGCGCTGAAATCTTCAGATATGATGGAAAACAAGTGGGACGTTCTCATGGCGAAAGAACGACTTTATTTGACCACTTGGTGACCACGTCT
>JAADVN010000451.1:0-18450 GCA_023335535.1 Globisporangium spinosum | reverse complement strand
GCGGGAGGATTGTCAGGGTAAACTCCCCTCCTGAATCGTTTCCACACACTCGGAATTTCTGAAGCTCTCGTTTTGCTTTTTCAGCGACACGGCCAATGGGTGCAACTATGTGACATCTACTGAAATGTGCGATCAGCCTCATTGCCTGTGTGTTTCTAATATCTTCGTAATGCGCAAAACCTTTGAAATTAGATATTTTGGCTCGTTGTTTTCATGCTTCAATAGGGGAGGAAGGACTGTACGTCTTTTTCGCGAAATCAATCACCCCGCTGTGAAATTGTTGGCCGATGATACCTTAAGAGCCTGGCCGAGCTGGAACTCCGTGTTGCCGAGCAAGCGGATCGACGCTGGAGCGCACTTTGCTTTCATCACGTCGTTCATTGCAGCGATGCCGTGCTCGAACGTCGGGAACACGCGTGAATCGTAGATCTGCGCCTTCGGGAAAGTGCACACGCGCAGCGTCACCTGTGTGAAGATGCCGAGAATGCCCTCGCAGCTAACCACCATCTGGGTCGTGTCTGGCCCCATCGACACGCGAGGAACATTCGCAGCGCGCTCCATCGTGCCTTGAGTGGTCACCATCTTGTCGTTTACCACAAGGCCCTCGATGTTGCCATACTTGTTTTTCTTCATGCCCGACGCCCGAGTCGGGCTCATGGCCGAGCGTCAAGCCTTTGTTGCGCAGTCGCTCGTGCAGATTCAAGCCTGTGATGCCGGACTCTACCTGAATGAGCATTTCTCCTTGACTACGAGAAGGATCCTTGCATGTCGCGCATGTCGATCGGCACGATATAGCGACGCTCATTTGGGCTGCACATCAGCGCATTTGAGATGCTGCAGAAGTAAATACATATCACAGAGGAGGCTGCACAGGAGGTTAGCAGGTTGATACTCAACGACACAAGTGAACATGTGATGCAATGACTCATGTGCATCACTGCTTTCTGCACTAGAAGCTCCACTTGAGCATGCGATTGCGGCCACACCACACGATTGTGTCTGGGATGCGCTCAATCTCGTTTAGGTGGCGCAGCTTGAAGATCTCCTCGCAGGTTTGTGCGTGCCCATGACGCACACGCGCTCCTCCACGGTCGTGCTGGTTCGCATCTTGACCTCCTGCTGCTACTTTGCAAGAAAGCCATTCAGAAGCTGCGCAGATAAAGAGGGCGGAGGAGGAAGAGGTGCATATGGTGAGGAGGACTGCGTCAGCTGCTGATGGGGCAGTGGTTGCTCTTGCGTGCTGGTGCGTGGTGAAGAAGAGAATGCAGGCGTTAAGGTAGCTGCTTCGTCTTGAGCTCGTCCCTGAGGGAAGCAATCGAGTCACAGGCAACACGAGGACAGTATCCCAGCAGTTGCGGCATGAGGGACAGTCAAAGCTGCTGCTTCGCCCCAGAGTATCGTGAGTGGGGCCACCACCACCACCTCTTTCTCCCTGACCTTTGTATCCCGCACATGTGAAAGTGAGGCGAAGAGAGCATCGAACTCGAACTCGCGTGTCGAGAACGGCGAGCCACAATGTAGCGGCGCGCTAAAAGGATGGTGGTTTTCGTAATAGTAACGGGCTGCTGATGAACAACAACCATGTCCCGATACATACGATTGAGTGCAAGTACACGTGAAAAGAGAGAGAGAGAGGACTCCAGATGATTGCCGTTAATGCTACCATCGAAAACAAGATCATAGTGCGAACTACTGTAATCATGGTCGCGTGAATGTCCAGGTGCGAATTGGCGATCACCCGCTGGCAACACTATGCTCAATGAGCTGCTGATGGTCGTGTGCGTCATCGTCAGGTCTCCAATGATCCTCGTCGCAACTCTACCTCGCGCAAAAAAGAGAGACGCAGGTGTGTATGACTTGTGAGTGGGTTTGTCTGGTTCGTATTGAACTTGAAGCGTGGAGTGGATGGAATACGAGTCCTTGGCGTCATAAGCGACAAGATTCGCTGTACGAGAACGCGAGTGTGTGCTGGAGAAAGAGTTTTCATTCGCAGTAGGAGCAACAAGAATCCCCAAGGATGTGGTGAAGTATCGCTTGGCAGAGAAACACATGTAATGGCCTTGAGTGCTAGTGGCGGCGACGACGCTAAATGCCGTACATACGATGCGCACGATACCCAGCGGGTAAAAAGCAACCTCTTTCGGCTCGACAAGTGACAAGCCGCGACGAGCGGAGGAACGACGACACCGTTCCATGATCTCCATCTCGCCTCTACCTCGAACTCCTCTTCCCCCTGTCTTACGTGAAGATCTTTGGCTTTTCACGGAACGCGATGCACTTTGTGGTGAAGTTCTTCCTGATGCTCAACGGGTTCTTCCTGGCGCTCATGTGTCAGTGCGTGCTGTACGAGATGAGCGAGGTATACAGTGCGTTTGACTCAATTCCCGCGGTGCTAGTCCCGCTGCCTCTGGTGATCAACATGCTCGTGCTTCAGCCCCGCATCTGCCACAACTTCATCCTCGTGTCCAGCATCTTCCGCGTCGACGTGGCCACTCTGAGCGAGGTGATCTCGCACTTCAGCAAGAGTATGGAGCTTAGATCCGACTTTGTCGCCTACCTGACGCGGACCATGAAGGAAAACGGCCAGACGGTCGCGGACCTCCACGCCGAGTTTGTCGGTAACGACCCGAGCAGGTCGAGGATGATTGAAATTGAGCACTTGCAGCTCGTGCTACGCAATTTGAAAGTGGAGTACACGTAAGTCGAGCGCCTGGTCAAGCTGGCGGAAGAGGAAGAGCTGCGCGCGAGCAGTGTCGCGGTGGCGAAGGGCGTCTCCGCGTCGATTTCCAATCATTCGTGCTTTCAGCAGACGATGGTCGCGGAGGAAACCGCAGCGCAGCGCTTGCTGCAGTCTTCGTTTGCGTCTATGGCAGCGAGCACCAGCGCGCTCGAACCCCATTGCGCGAACAACTGAAAGCTCATTCAGACCAGGTCGGCACGCCTTCCCGTTATGTACCATCTAAACGAGTGCTCGACATATTTTATTGCTGGGGAAGGCCGAAGCGGGCCATCTCCTATCTCCTCCACCACGAGTGCTGCAGGGAGTCAGTACAACCTTTTGTGATATTTGCGTCTGCGAATCTGGTTGTATCCGCTCAATGAGATCGAAGGTGGCAGTTTAATTTAACAGATCTCTCTCTCTCGCCAGAGTGTGGAGTGGCGGCCAGCAGCGCAACCGTTTCCGTTGAGTTGGGCGCGAGTTATTGCTGCAAGTCCCCAACCCCCGCGCTCAGGATGCGATTCTCGCCATCCCCGTGAGCATTTCAGCTGTTTTCTTCCAGTCACAACTTGAGGAATGTAGACATTGTGATGCTATTAGTAAATGAATTGTGTGTATATTGTGATGTATGCGACAGACCATCCCATCCTCGCTCACCGTTTCAATCAAGCCTACGAGACCAAAGGCGCGAACGAAGAGAAAGCAGAGATCCGATAGTTGGAATGAGCAGCGGCGGCAGGCGCGAGAGCGACTTCCTCTGCTCGCCGATCCCGCGGGACCCGTCGCAGGTGTTCTTCGTGGAGGCGCGCGCGCGGCGTCAGGTGCGTCCCTGACGATTCCTTCATTCGTTCGCTCATTCACTCACTCACTGCTTAGACACAATCAAACCCCCCAACTGACGAGAAAGAACTGCAGCCAAAGCTCAGCGGCGGCGACAGCTTCCTGGCAGAACCAGAGGGCGAGGAGGTGACGAGAGTGCGCGGTGCGACGGGATACGTGGAGCAGCTAGAGGAGCGCGTGCTCGTGCTGGAGAGAGAGCGGAAGCAGCGTATGTTTGGTTTGGCGCTCGGGTGCTTTTGTTGCTGTTGCTTTGGGTGTTCTTTCGTGGCTGGCTGTGATCTCATCTCGTTTTATTTTCTGTGTGTTAAATTCGCTTGGGAAGAGCAAGAGATGGCGGAAAGCGAGAGTGACCGAAGCGCGAAGCGGCAGCGACTGCAGATTGAGAGCATCGCCTCGTCCAAGGTACGAGGTCGTCCTGTTGTTTGCGTTGGTATCCCATGCTGCAGCGCTAACGGGGCGTTTTTTTTGTGTTGCTACCTACTGCAGAGCATTCAACTGCAGAAGGAGGTCGAGACGCTGCAGATCCAGATCCAGCGCAATTCGGAACTCCACCAGATTGAGCTGAAAGAGCGCGATCTGCAGCTGGATCAACTTCGGCGCCAGCTCAAGTACGCGGTCGCGGAGGAGGAAGAGACGCGGAGCGAGCTCAAGGCGGTGACGAACGAGTACTCGAGCGAGAAGCTCAAGATGCAGAAGAAGATCGTGGAGCTCGACTCGAAGCTGCAGTTCGTCGAGAGCAGCTTGAACGAGTGGAAGGAGAAAGCCCTGGAGAGCGCGAGCCAGCTCCGAACGATCACGCGGCAATCGAAGCTAAAGGTGCATCGAGCATGTGGTGTATTTTCTGACTGGCACTTTTCTTGTAGCCTCTATAGTAACAAGTCTATCGTGCTCGTTTTAGATCCAACTTCTCGAGGATCAACTGGAAGTCGCGGTGACGGCTGCGAACTCGACGAAGTCAAAGGTACGTCTGATCACCAGGGTCGAGTTCGCCAGTTGTGTACACGCAAAACCATGCTGACAGCCGGTGTTGTCGATGAGCAGCAGGACCCGCTGCTTGAATCCAAACTGCGCTTGCTGGAACTACAGCTGAAAGAGAAAGACTTTGAAGTGCAGAGCGCGAACACGAGCTTGTCTGGTGCGATGGAAACGGTTGAGAACGCGCGCGACATCCGGGCATTGAATGAAAAGATCGAGGACTTGGAGTCGGCCGAACACAAGCTGAAGGCTGAGGTACAGCCTGCTTTTGTTGTTGAATATGGAGCGAAGAAATGTCGAATCACCAAATTAATTGAACTTTTGTCCGCCACAGCTCGTCGACCTGATCGAATCGTCGAAGCATGCGTCTGTTCTTGAAGAGAAAGTGTACCACATGCAGTGGAAGCTTCAAGCCAGCGAGGAGAAAAACTCTCAAGCGCAGAAACGGATTGTAAGTCTGTCATTGATATGGTATCTGTTATGGTTGTTTACGCGCGTCTGGTCTAACTGTGATATGTGTGCTACAGGAAAGCTACTTGGTGCTGGAGGAGTCCCACAGACAGTTTCGAGAATACTTTGAGCCAGTTGTGAACGATCTAAAGAGTACATGCGTTTGTTCTTCACTACTTTCCTTCAATGATGCGGAAATGTTGATCTAACTGAACGCTTTTACTCTTTTCATTTGCAAGGCGGTGTCTCGCTTGAGCAGTTGATTAATCAGCCAGCGGCGACGGTCATCCAGCTGTACAAGGCGCGTCAGAACGCGTTTGAGATGCTTTTCGAGCAAAAATGCAATGCTGACATCCAGCTTCGTCGCCTCGAACAGCAGCACGACAAGCTGCAAAGTGACCTCATCACCTCTGGCAACCATTCGGCGAAACTGGAAGTTCAAATCGCGGAACTGCAGCAGAAAATCGCTGATGCCAACAACGTCGTTGTCCACCTGCGCCGAGTCAACGAAGAGCTTGTGGCGATCCTCCAAACCTACGAGACGAATCCGGACGAGTCGCACGCTACTGAGTTGTCGTCGGAGCGTGTCAAACTACTCGACTCGTCGCTGAAACAAGCTGACGAACTGATCAAGCAGATGGAGACTTCGCAGCAAACAATGTTGACCCCAGCGGTGGTCAAGAAGTACGAGTTTCGCATTGAGCGTCTGGAGCAAGAACTAACGGAAGCCAAGCACCAAAACAGCAACCTGACGAAGCATCTCGAAAAGGTCGAGATGGAGCTTGCCGTTTTCGAGAAGCGACTTGGAAGAGGCGAGTTCAACGTGGAGACGACCAAGATCGTGCACCTGTCAGTGAATCCAACCCGAGAGATGCTCGACAACAAGCACAAAACCAGCGAAGTGGAAAAACTGCAACAGGAGAATGAGATCTTGCGATTGAAGCTCGAACGGCTGAGCGGGAGCGGATCGGACGTTGAGGTGAGTGGCAACCCCAGGATTTATTTTTTTGCTTGATCTCACATCCCCTTTTGTCGTTTTGCTCAGATGACTCCTGCGGTATCAGAAGGCACGTTCACCACCACAACATCGTATGAGACAGTTGAAGGGCAGAAGCTCCTCAACAAGCGGCTGAAGGAGGTTTTCCGCGAGCAGATCCAGCAGTACCGCGAAGCTGTGCATCTCCTGACTGGCTACAAAGTCGATCTGAAGAAAAGCAACGGCGTGGAGCTGTTGCGTCTGCGCTCGGTGTACGCAGATCACGAAGACGATGAGCTGCTGGTGCGCATGGAGGCGAACGGCGCGCTGGAGCTGCTGGAGACGGACTTCTGCGCGCAGATCAACCAGCGCGTGTTCGCGTACCTCACCACATGCCGCTCCTTCCCGGCATTCCTCGCGACGCTAACGCTGCATCTTTTCGAGAAGCAGACGTTCCAGGGGAACTAAGCATTCATCAATACATCCAAGCAGCCATGCGCCGCACATTATGCGTTCTTTTTAGTGCTGTATGATAATTTCCGTTCATAAAGCGTTCGCCTCAGTCCAAAGCCATGCGCAATGCTCCACAGCCACTGGCTGGATAGAAAAAAAAAAGTGCAAAAATTGCCTCTTTCCGTCAATTTCGCAACGCGTGACTCGTTCAATTACGGGGAGGCTAGTTACACATTACGCGACAAACGCCTACAGGCAATCACCACGGCTGCTGGTTGCTGAGGACTGCTGCTAAATACCGGTAGATCATTTCGTACTGCTCCTGCTCATGCAGACACACCATGAAGACATAGCAGACAAATACAGATTCAGCAAGTGGTGAAAGATCAAAAGTCAACGACTGCAAAGACGACCTACCGGCGTCTGGACCATCCCTGGACGCTGAGACCGAATGCGGTGCACCACTTGCTGGACGTTCAGTGCTGCGAGCAGCCCGTCTTCCTTGTTGTCGGCACTGGACACCATCGTTCGGTAGATATCTCGCAGCATGATGTCAATCGCAATGAACGTCCCCGAGCGCCCAATCCCCGCACTGCAGTGCACCACCACGCGCGCGCTGACACCGTGCGACCGAGATGCTTCCTCCCGGTACGTGTTCACCATCTCGAGCATTGGCGCGATGACTCGGAAGTCTTGCAGCACGCCGTGGTCTGGCCAAATCGTCAGCTGCAGCTGCTGAATAATTCGGCTGGGAAATTCGACGCCATTGCCATCCATGCACCACACTTTGAAAAGACGAACGACGAACCCGTGCGAAGCCGGGTGGTCTTCTTCTCCGACCAGCTGCACGTGCACGCCCTTGAAGTCCACGGTTTGGCCGTGCTTGTCCCAGTACAGATCCGCCTTCAGTCGCTCTCGCTCCACAAAGTTCGTGAGCATGAGGATCACGTGCACGTCGCACTCCCATATCATGTGCCAGAAGTCGCAGATCGCACTAGGGATCGGCGCGCAGCACGCGATGTAGTTGTCATCCACAAAGTTGGCGTTGATGTAGTCGCCCGCCGGGATGTTGTCCGGGTTCAGCAGATGCACGCGGGTTTTGTCGAACGGCAACACGTCTCGGTACCTGTTCTTGGCTTTCGTGAATTTGGTTTGCGGCGTGATCGCGTCTTCATACCACGGCGCTCGGTCGATGCTCCAACAGATCTCCAGGTACTCGCGCTCGAACCCGGACCGCGTGTTCCCGCTCGGGCTTCGGAGCTGGTCAACCTACACGCGGCAAGCGGCAAGAAGGAGACAGGCCACAGCGATAAGCAACTAACAGAACGATACGGAGGAGCTCTGGCCACTGAGTTCTACCTTGTAGAGGAAATCTTGGATCACTTGCGCGCATCTTGGCGGCAAACTTCGCGGGCTCGAGAACGTGCGGCGCAGAAATGCGATGTCTGCAACAGAAAGCAAGTTGTACATGCGCATGCACTCCGTCAGCCATATTCCTCTGGGTGATCGACAGAGAGTGCATCAAATGGTATCCTCGCAAGGCGTGGCGGTGGCAACGGAAAGTGCGTGGAGCGTGGAGAACCTACCGCTTTGCACGGGTCCGCTGGTGGAGGAAGAGTGGGTAGTGCTGGCGGCGACGGCGGCGGCGCGACTGCCAGTTGAAAAGTGCGGCCCAGCACTCATAGGGTGCGGTCGGCTGCTCACAGGAGGAGAAGAGGACGAACCCTGGGCTCTCGTGCGGCGAACGATGCTCGGGCGGACGGCGGCAGCGGCGTCGGAGCGTCTTGCTTCCCGCCCTGAAGCTCAACAGACAGCGCTCGAGTGTCGCTTTCCGAGTTTTCTTGACACACATTAAAAACCTCTTCAAATCGATTTGAATTGATATCACTGATATAGAAGGGGTATTTCTTTGAAGAACAAATTTCCCACACAAAATTAAAAAATGGTTTTGTTCCTCCATGCTTTTTATTGATTTATAAAGGCTGATTGGGAATGCCGGTAATTGATGCGGAATGATGGCTTCCGTCATTCATTTATAAGAACACTCTGGATGAAAGAGCGGGATGTGAGTCGGCAAGCAGAAGAGTAAACTTCGTTTATACTGCTATCAATTTATTGTAGCCCCCCCTCAATCCCTGTATTGCGTCGCTGGATAGAAAATCTATTGAACTAAGTCTAAGATGTTCCTGTTTGAAGTTCTCCTAGTGGGGTATGCAGTCTTCCTTCGACGCAACCCTCTCCATGTACGTCATTGCTCATCTACTCTTGTACGCTTCTGTATCTGACGGGCGACGCTGTCCGGTCCCTTTGTATTCGCGGTCACCAGACCCTCTCATACCGCCCATTCATGATGAATCACACATCGTAACGGTAATTGTACTTGACAAGCACGCACCACTGCCATTCTATTCTCATCTAGGGTCAAGATGGTGAAACCCAAGACTCTCGAGAGCTTGGACCGTCCAGTTTTCACATGTTGAAAAACGTATTCCCTCGCCGTTGACTCCTGCTGAGTGTCGATTGTGAAACCCGCGGTCACCTCAGGGGAGAACGCGAACAAGGTCTTGCACAAGCCTCTTTGTCGTGCATGCATACTGCACTCTTGTCACTCGTGTGCAGTACGTTTTCTTTTGCTTGCGTCGAAGGTGAGAAAACAAAACTAAAACTCTATCTAGAGTGCTCCTGCGATGTTGTATCTTTTCCTCGTCTCTTGAGCGCGCGCTTCCAAGTTGCCAAGTCGCTTCTCTCGTTTACGATCGTTTCCGTGAGGCGCGTGGGATCTCAGACCGCGGAGCTGCTCTTACGTGGGAACGCCAACAGCCGATTACTCATGGAAAAAGGTCCATCTGAGCTGAATCTACGCACGTGCGGTTGCCCAGCATCGAGATCGATCCGAAAGATCGTTTTGCGGGAAGAAGAGACAGACATCGCGGGGATAAGATACGTTCGCTCATGTTGGTTGCTGGGTGTATTAAATAGTAGATCTGTCCTCATACTCAAGTGCTCACGAGCGTCGCGCTCCGTGGCGGATGCACACGCCGTGGCGGACGGCGCCTTTGTCGCATCCGTCCTCTCTGCAGCGGCGACCTCCGCCGTGGGAGACGCACAACTGGCCGCCCACCGCGCTCTTGGTGCAGTCCTCCACCTCGCAGCGGCGCCCGCCTCCGTGCGCGATGCACAGGCCTCCCTTCAGCGCCGTCTTGGTGCAGTAGCTGGCTTTGCAACGCTTGCCGCCGCCGTGCGCGGAGCACAGGCCTCCTGCCAGCGCCGACTTGGTGCATCTGTCCTCCTTGCAGCGCTTGCCGCCGCCGTGCGCGATGCAGTAGCCTCCTTCTTTCGCGCTCTTCATGCACTTCTCAACGTGGCAGCGGCGACCGCCGCCGTGCGAGATGCAGTAGCCGCCGGTCTTGGCGCACTTGCGGCACTCGGGTATCTTGCAGAGCCGGCTCGGTTTGTGGAACTCGCAGAACTCGCCAAAGAGACTGCTCGCTTGGTGGTAGCAGTTCTTCTTGGCGCAGAGAGCGTCGAGCGCACTGGACACCTGCACTCGTGGGGACTCGAAAGCGTGGTGGTACGTTGCTACTGCTGCGCTCTCTTCAAAGTCCTCATTAACGATGAAGCTCAGACTCATGCGCTGCTTCTGGCTCTGGCTCTGGCTCGGATCCACCTTGAGCATGGGCAGTTCGATCGTGCGCGCGACGCTGGCGTCCTGGATCTTGGTATCGAGCGCGCCGCCTTGCGGCCAGCTCTGCTCTCGGTGGTGGTGGTTGGGCACGAAGACCGTCGGCTCCATGATGAAAATGGTCTCGTGGGACTCGTGCATGGTCAGTCGTGGGGTCTTTCGCGCAGATTGGGGAATGCGAGGCTCCAAGGACCAGACCCGGCGGGAGGCGGGCGAGAGGCGAGAGGCGGCAGGTGGTGCTGATCCATCACTTCTGGTCGCCTGCAAGAGAACGAGAGAGAACAAGAAAAAAGAAACCAGACAACAAACAACAAACAACCAGCACAAACGAGGCGAAGGAGGGACAAGGGAGCTCTTGCTTACTGAGCTCTTGCGGAGGACGCACAGCAGCTCAAATTTTTCTTACATCATCCGAGTCGCCCTCCCAAAACTCAACTTTGGAGCGCGAAAGTGCACTGGATCTTTTTGTACAGGGCATGTATTTATACAGACGCATTTGTATTGATTTCGTCTTTTAATTTGAACTCAAAAAGTAATAGCATCCATTTATACAGGCTCGAGAGCGGTCCTCTAGTGGACTGACTATGACAACTTTTCCCAACTGTGCGTGTTCCCTCGAAGTGGGTGGGATCGCCATCAAAGAGCTCAAGTTTTCCACCGCAACAGACAAGAGACCGCGAGACGGGAGCGTGTCCCAGTTCTCTTCTTGTGTGGACCCTCCTGTCGTGATGTGAGAGAAACGAACGTGGGACCGCCGCGCGCGCGCACCGAACGAACGTGACTGCCGAGCTGAGAGCGCGAAGCGGCGATGCGCAGCAAGCGGCACCGAGGGCGAGATTGGTCCATTCAGGCAGATCGCAGGTCCGCCCGACCGCCCGCCTGCCGATCTCGCGGCGGGGTGCACGACTGCCGTCGCCCGCGCGCCTTGTCAACCGCGAATGACGCAACTGGGTGGGTTCCCTTGCTGCAGTGAGAAAGCGGTCCATCATTATTCGCACCGCTCTCTTTGTCTCCAACACAGGAGAGACCATCGAGAAACAAAAGTGCTGGATACAGCCGCTGACATTGAAGTCTGCGTCTAAATAATGCGCGACAGAGAAAGGCCAGCGGGCGAACATGACGAGCGGCACGTCTCAAGGATTACAAGCACCAGTCAGCCTTGTGGGGCGCATCTTGTCGGTCGCGACGATCCATGGGCGTTTCTGTTGCATGGGCCGTTCTCTCTCCGCCGCTTTCAAAGCCTGCGTCTGCATCCTGCCTGCCTGCTTGCTTCTCTGCTTGCCACCATTTGCATCGGTGGCCACAGACAGCAATGCAATGTGCTGGTGCCAGTGCCCCGCTCTGTCACCAAACGCTCTGATACACGACAATCGTGAATGTGCCTTCTTTCCTCGCATGCATCCCGCTCGCTCGCTCTCTGTCGGACAGAAAAGAGGCAGTGTGCAATCAACAGACTGCGGTGCTGACCACTTCTGAAGTGGCCACATCATTGCTGCCGACAAAATGGGCAAAATGGTCCCAGAAGGTGGGCGTTGATGCTGGACTTTCGTTTGACGAAAAGGTTCACCAAAGGGAAATGGCTCAAAGTCAACTTCTTCCGTCGTGCAGATAGCATTTGGAACGGTGTTCGAACTCGACGTTTTATTTATTTATTGGCGTTTGAGCACCCTTTGGGTCATGATTGTTCATAATTGGAATCTAATTGGAGTGATTACGGATAGAATTCTAATTTTCGTATTCGGTTGCATTTTTGAGGGGGTATTTGCGGATAATGTCAGATTATTGGTCAGATCCCTCTCAAAATAGATAGAGTGTTTGAGAGATTTTTTTTTTTTTTTTAATAAAATCGTTTTATAAGGGCAACCCACGAGTGTTGCAAAGGGAAAAAAAAGCCGAGCAAGCAGGACAAGCAGAACAGCGATGGATCGCCCCTCGGTGTGCTGCAAAGGCGACGAGGGTCACTGGTCGCAGTGAATGTGCGCCTCCCCAGCTGTTGCTGCCCTTATCGGGGTGTCATCTCAGGTTCGGTGTGTTTGGGGCAGCGCGCCTTGCCTTGCTGGCGCCAAGCGTCGTCCGCATTCCCATGATGCAATCGTACTTTGCAGGGCGAGTTTCCTTTTTGGACTGTTTTTGCCGTCGAGAGACCCCAGACGACGCGATCTTCCGACGGCGAAGCGTCGTCCGCGCGCGTAGGTGGTAAATGGACGGTGCGCAGTGCTGCGACCGCGACTTGTGCGTTCGACAACGCACCGTGAGCGTCGCCATGGTGACAAGTGGCGGCAGCGGCGCTTCACTCAGCAGTGTGCACCCCTCCCTCATACGAGCATGCGGGGCCAGCTACATCCTCTCGCTCAGTCGCGAATTTGACCGCCCCTGATCAGCACGGAGCCAGTGAATAATCCCACCAGCAGAAGCAGCTGGAGAGGAAGCAGTGAGCGCAAGTGTGGTGAGGTCATGAAGGTCGTGTACGGAAGCGAGAACACTGAAGGCGCCTCCACGGTGGTGGCTGTGGACAAGTCCATGGCAGCCCCACCCGCCCTCAGAGACTGAGGAAGAAGAAGAGCGTGCTCGCAGCACTCGGCGTGTCGCTATTCCTTGGTAAAGCGTTCGTTGCGTTCCAAGCGACGTCAACGTGTTCAAACGCGGGTGCACACATGGAACAAGTCACCACTGGCGAGAACCCCAGTCTGTTCCAAATGAATCTGAACGTCAATATAGACACTCCGTTGTACAATGTTCCGGACGCCTGCTCCCGGGAAGCGAGATCCTTCTTCGCATGCGCGGCAAGAATGGACTTTGCATGGACTACGGCGGCGCCATGGCGCAAGGAGAGAGGAAGTTCAGCGCGCAGCCGTGCAACCCGAACAACCAGAACCAGCTCTTCGTGTACGACCGCAAGACGTACCAGCTCCGCAGTGCGCGCAAGAACAACCTGTGCGTGTGCGTGGACGACGGCAACGGCCAGACGGCCGCTTCGTCCAAGTTCTCGGTGTGGAGCTGCGACACCGCGAACCCGAACCAAGTGTTTGTGTACAACGCGGCGACGAAGCGCATCCAGAGCGTCAAGAAGCAGGGTCTGTGCATCGACGATGGCGGCGGCCAGGGAGCGGTGCAGAGCCAATTTGTGCTGTGGTACTGCGACCCTGCGAACAAGAACCAGGATTTTGTTTACAACCCGAAGACGCTGCTCATGCGCAACCCGAACAAGGATAACTTGTGCATGGACAACGGCGCCGCGTACTCCGCCGGCGCTGGTCCCAAGTTTACGCTGTGGTACTGCGACGTGTCCAACCCGAACCAGCACTTCGAGTTCATCCTGACCCCGGACCCGCCAACTGTTATGCCTCCTGTCAAGATTTATGTTGTTCCAACCGATTGGGAAACTGGCGGAGGTCTCGTTGTTGCGCCACCTACGATTGTGCGCCAGCCGATGCAGCCGGTTGACTTGACTGATGACAAGATTGGTGGAGGAGACTTCGTGCCCAAAGATACCGCTTTGCCTCAGAAGTCAGACGGAAGCAGTGGCACAAACGGAAATTGGAACTTGTTGTCGCCCTCGCATGCAACGATTTCCCATGTCAACGCGAACAAGTTGACTCCAATTACGTTAGACAAGATCTTCCAGTTCCTTGCGAAAATCAAGGACGGAGCAGAGATGGAATTCGACGTCTCCAAGTATAAGTACGCGCGCACGTTCAAGTGCGTTTCTGCTGGATTCAAGTCAATTGGGAATGACTTCGTTTCGGAGCACGAGTACCATGCGCTGGTTCAGTGGATGTTCGCCCACTGCGCTGCAAGTAACGATGATGTCGGCTCCCCTGCTGGCAGCAGCAGCAACAGCACGACTCCAGGCGCATTCAGGCAAAACGCCACAGATAGCTCGCACATGACGAAGCTGGCGTTCTACTACGAGATCAAGGACCACTTCACGGGCTACCACGAGACCATGTTTGGGTCGGCTGCGGCAGCTCACCTGCGCTCGACGCTTGCACATACGCAAGAGCAGAAACTGGCGGATTGCATCAAGGCTGCGTCGGTGCGCTTCGGCATCTATGGAACCGAGAACCGCGACCAGCACTTTGAGACTGCGACTGCATGGGTGCGCGATGAGTGCGCCGCTGTGTGATCGAGTTCGCGAATCTCCACTGGATGAAGAAAGAAAGGAGAAGTGGGTAGGATGGTCGGATTGGATTGTATGTATTTCATGTTCTTCGCTTTATGGTCTCAAGCGTATCCTACTCAATGCAAGCGGAGGTGAAACTTGAAAATTGGCTTTGGTTCGGGCTTTTTGACTCACTTGAACTTCTTCAGCTTCACAATGTTCACCTCGCGGATGCCAAGACGGCTTCTACACAGAGCCTCCGCCACGCGGCTGCTGCGGAAAGTTCGGAGACGCGTTGTTCGCGCCGTAGTTGTTTTGCTGTTGATAAGCAGGATACTGGTAGTATCCGTAAGCAGATTGTTGCGGCGGCGGTTGCTGTTGTTGCTGCTGCGATTGTTGCTGGGGTTGGCTGTAGAAGTTACCGAACTGTGGAACTGGTGATTGCGACGGAGCGTATCCCCCATACGCCGCCTGCTGTGGAGCAGGAGGTGCTGATGCGTAGCCATTCGAGTTGGCTTGCTGTTCGTACGCTGCGTATGGATGCGCGTATCCGTACTGCTCTTGCCCGTTCTGGTGTTGCTGCTGACCTTGCTGGCGAGCAACGCTGTTGTAGCTCGGCGGCGCTTGTTGCTGCTGCTGAGGTGGTGGTGGATAGAACTGTGGGGCGCTTCCAGCCAACTGTCGCGCATACGCTTCATCGTTGCCCTGATTGAAAGCTGGCGCCGGACTCGACGAAGAAGCGTCGCGCATCTGCATGTTCGCCATCATGTGCTGCGCGAGCGCAGCGTCACTCGCTTCATTGCGCTTCATTTCGTCGTCAGAAGCGATGTTCAGCTCCAGCTCGCGCTTCTCAATCGCTCGCGCAGCGCAGTGGTCGGCCACCGTCTGATAGAGCTGGTCGATGCGCGCTTGCAGGTCTTCGTAAAACTTGTTGCCTTCCTTCACATGCGACTCGAGCTGCTCGAAGACATCGACCGCATCACTGAGAAGCTGGAGGAACGCCTGGCGAGCCTGAATCACCGAGTCGCTCGCTTTCTTGGCGTCAAAGAGCGCGTTCGCGTCAACGATCTGCCCCAGCAGCGTCTGCTCTTCGGTACAAACAGTCTCGACCTTTTCTGCAAAGTGCGTGCTGAAAAACTGCTTTTCAGCCGCAAGCGCAGCGTCCGTGTCCGCTGCGTCCTTGTTCCCATTCAGCAGGATTGGCAGCGCGTTGAATTTCTCGTACGACGAACCGAAGTCTTTCACCACCTGGTCCTTCTCTTCAATCAGGTTTCCGAGGTGCAAGAGCAGCATCGACAGTTCGTTGATCTCATGGCTGCAGCTCGAATTCTCTTGCTGCAGAAGGGGCAACTGTCGGTCGAGTGCTGTTTTCGACTGCGCCAGCATCACCAGCTTGGTTGCGTTTGAGTGCAGCTTGTCGCGCACAATGTCGTCAGACTTTTTCGCCTCGTGGAGCAACTTGTAATATCGGTCGATGTCGGTCCGGAAGTTCTGGTTGAGCGTCGTCGACGACGGCCGCGACCACCTTTTGTCGCCGTAGTTCTGGCGGCACACGTTGTCCTCGACCTCTTCGTCGCCCAGCTGCGTTTCAATCGCGTGAAGTCTCTTTTCGGCGACGTCCGACGCGCTCTGGTTTTCCTTAAGCTTCTGCTGCAGGAAGAACGAGACCGTATTGTTCTGCGCGTCGCCCACATCCGCGACATGCGATCGCACAAAGATCTGGTTCGCTGTCTGGATGTGCTGGATGCGCTGCCAGATCGTCATGGGGATGCCGTTGTCGCTTGTCTTCTCGAACGCTTCAATGGACGCCGGTAGCCCCAGCGCGTTGAGCTTGTTCTTGGCCATCTCGTTACTTTCCGAGACCTTCTGGGTCGTGGTGTCCAGCAGCTGCTTGATCTCGTCCTTCACGTCCGCCGCTCGGCGCAGCACACTTTTCGGCACAAATTGCTCAAAGAGGTCACCTCCGTTGAGTTCCTGCGCAAACTCCTCGCTCGTCACAAGCAGCGGCTTGACCATGTTCGCCTTGCCGATCGCGGGGAGATCCGAGAACTTTGGTACGTTCTCCAGATACACGCTCGCGTTGTCCTTCTGCGCAGTCTGCAGGTGCTCTCGGATCACTCGCTGGAGCGCCTTCACAGACTCGATCAGCGACACCGGGAGCTTGTTTGTGGACGCCACTTTGATCCCTTCGTGGCATTCGTCTTCCGCCGCCTTGAGCCGCGCGATCTCTTCGCCGTAGCCCGTGCCGCGCGTGAGTGCGATCTCCTTTGACGCCTTCGCCTGCCAGTACTGCGTCGCCGCCTTCATGCAGCGCACCTGGAACAGCAGGTGAATCGACCACGTGCGGTCAATTGTGCCGCTCAACGCCGACGAGTTGCAGAAGTCCAGCGCGCTCATGTAGTACTCGAGCGCCTGGTGCGCCAACTTCGCCTTGATACCGTCTTTCATCTGGTCCTTGATGGACTTTTCGTAAAAGCAGGCTTGCGCCTGCGCGAGCATGAGCAAGTTGAGGAGCCCGAGGCCCTCAGCGCTCATGTCGGGCGTCCTCGCGCCGAGACACTGGTCCACCAGCTCGTCCTTCACGCGCGAAAATGCGCCAGCCGCGAGCATGAAGTGCTTGCACGCGGCTTTGAGCCCGTCCGCGGAACTGCGGTCGGTCTGCACGCCCATCTGGCTCTCCAGCGCGCCGTAGTTGAACATCACCGCCGCCTGTTCGAAGCGGACGCTGGCCTGTGTGATCTTCTTGCGCGGACAGAACGAGTCGTTCCACGTGAACTGCAGGCGCAGCGCGGGTGCATTGGGGAGCGACCCCGCGCCCGCACCGCCAGGGACACTGGCCTCGCACGGGAAGCGCGCCACGAAGCGGTCCAGCTGCGCGTAGTAGCGCAGCAGCACATGGCGCGAGATGGTCGACGGCGTGCGCACGAGGTCCACGTCGGTCTTGAGCTGGAAGAACTTGTCCACCGCCTCCTGCTGGGACGGCGCCAGCGCGCCTGCATCTGCCAGAGACGGGGCGGCGACAGCCAGGTCCACCTCGGCCGCGTACTCGCGCAGGATGAACTCCTGCAGAGGCCGCCGCAGCGTCGGCAGCGGCGTGTCGCTCTGCTTGAAGCCGATGCCCAGCATGCTCTGCGTTTTGGTTGTCGTGTGCGAAAATGGGAGCTTCTCGCGTTCTCTCTCAAAAAAAGAGGGCGAAGTGGGTGCACATATCCGCCAAAGTGTCCAACAGAGGGCATTCACGCTCGAGATATTCTAATTTGACTACTATATCTGGATTATGAAATGCAATACAAAAATGAGTGGGTTTCTCGATACCGAGTACAGACAAACTGCATTTGCTCATTGTGTAATGTTTGCTAATGCACACAGATAACATTATAATCTATCGAATACCGTAAAGCTGCCATATCTACACGCTTCCCTCTCAAAATGCGAAGCATGTCATTTGTGAAGTCAAGATTCTCAACGTGTCGTTGTGCTTAACCAGAGCAAGCCGAGCCCACGCTACAACTTATTAACAGCATGAGCTGCGCTTTTGTAGTCTAAAATCGCCCATTCGCCATGCTTTACTACCTAGTTATTGTTGGTTGCCATGAAAATGTGCGGAATACGGCGATATGGCACCGATGCACCCTGAAGCGAGCTATATTTACCCTCCTGTTTTGTATCACCTACTTGAATCACGCCAGGCAAGCACGCTCAAATCAGGTTACGATCATGGCGTTCCCGCCTCCAGGAAAAAGAGTTTGTAGTACACGACAGTCTCCCTTATCGAGGCGAAAATCTGGTGCTAACGCTCCATGAGCAATTTGTTTAGTGTGAGATTTGTGACCCCCTCAGTCAGTCAGGAAGCTTTGAGTAATCGCTCAGAAACCGTGTACAGTGACGCAGCATCAGCGCAATGACTCTGCGGTTGGTCTTCTTCTTCTTCTTCTGGCGGCGGTGCTGCTGGCGATTTTCGATAATGAGAGCGGAGGAGGCGTCGTCCGTTCACTCCAGTGGGCTTGAGCTTTTTTGCATTGCCTTCTTTCGCCGTGTTTTGAAGACGAGCGATGCTAGAGACCAACAGGAAGCCCACGCTCGTGACCCGCGAATCTCTCCTAAAAGCGTCTTGACCAAAGCTGAAACAGCATTACACTCCGCGCCAAGTATTTTCGCACACTACCGTTTTGTCAATATCTCCGTCAGTATTTGAAATTGACGCGTGCTGTTTGGATATGTGTTTCCTATTACATAGCTGAACGTCCCCAATG
>JAADVN010000450.1:0-18461 GCA_023335535.1 Globisporangium spinosum | reverse complement strand
CGTCCCCTTAGGGCGAGGCACGCGTGGGGCGTTCTTCTCCAAGCCGGACATCGTCAAACGTGCATACAGTTGGGTTACCACTTGCGAGGCGAGGAAGAGCGCTGCCAGCATTGAGACGATTTGCATCCAGTCGCTGCTGGTCGTGTAGGCGAATGCGAGCCACTCGGACGCCATAGCTCAGACAGTCAGTCAGGTTGCTGTTGTGGTGGAGACTGGTGGCTTGTGTGCGGGTGGGGGCGGCTTGTGAAATGAGCAGGAATGGTTGGAGATTTTCCTTCCACGAGGAAGCTAAAGCGATACAAAAACAAATCAGATATACTTTCTCACTTCATTCAGCGAAGTGAGAACCCAACCTGTGCTGACGAGGCAGTTGACCTTCATTCAAAGCAACGACAATTATACTATGTCGATATTTATGTGCTAATGGTGAAAACCAGGAAGTCAACTTCCAGGTGGTGGCGGAACGGAATGAAATAAAATAGAACTCCGATTGTTGAGCGTGCTCGAAATCGCTAGAGCGCTTTTGCTCGCTCTGACGGCAGGACATTCATCGTGAGCGCTCCTTTCACTGGGAGCGACAGTAAGAAGTCGTACATGATTCTCTGGCCGGGGATCAGCTCGAGACGGAACTTACTCAGCACGCACACGCCAGAGTCACCACTTGAGAGCCGAGGAAGAGCACTGCAAGCGCCATGCCCACCTGGATTCAGTCACTGGCCGCGTAGACAAGGGCGAGCCACTCGGAGGCCACGTTCAGTCTGGTAGTTAGTGTGGGATTGGAGGAAACTGGCGTGTGTGGGCGGAGGCGACTTGTGAAGTGAGCTGCCCAATCAGCATCCAGCTTTCAGTGAAGCTCTGGTCCAATCGTCCAAGGCTTTCTCCTCAGTCCGCCTTCGAGGCTTGATGGAAACAAACAGAAATCTCCATTACGGTATCCTTTGTCGTTCTTCATTGGGCAATGCCTTCTCTTTCCATTGAATATTTTTGTGTCAAACTCGCGCGATTTACCGTCAAGTTGGAAGCGGTGCGAAGGCGAAACAAGTGCACCCACCTGATCTGTAAACTCTCACAGGGAGGTCGGTGGCTCGAAGGAAAACCTGGCCAGCTTCAGCAGCGTCGGAGAGACACCGAGCTGCCGTTGATGAAATACATAACCTACCGTCCCACTTCAATAACTTCAGAAGCGACTCGAAGGCGATGGATTGATTGGAGGGAGTTGTTCGCAATATTATTGTATCCCAAGCCAGACACTGCATGCATCTTACAGGAAAGTAACCATGTAACCAAACGGCGCACAAGAGGAAAAAAAGCGTTTGGTTACGGGTTACTCCTCTCCGCATTTTCAAACTTCGCCGCATTTTCAAAGATGGTGGGGATGAAGGAGCTGGACGAGAAGCTGCATATGCTGCAGGCCAAGATCGCGGAGGAAGAGCGCGACTGGCGCGAGGAGCAGCGCAAGCTCTACGAGTTCGAGGACAAGTTCTTGCGTGACACCGTGGTGGAGGGCAACATGGTGTTCGGCTGGGGCGAGTCCAAAAGCGCGCCGATCCGCTTCCGCAACGCCGCGCTGCGCAAGAAGAAGCGCGAGCGCCAGGAAGCTGCCGCCGCCGCCGCTGCGTTGTCTACAAACGGCAGCTCTTCGGGTGCTGCTGCTACTGCGGCGTCGTCAACGCCCACGCTCAGCCCGGAAGACCAGCTCAAGATCGATCTGCACCGCTTCGCGTCGTACTCGTCCATGACGTCCCCCGCCGAGCCACTTCACGCCAACCTGCGAGCGCGCGAGCAGCAAATGGCGCTCTTGAAGACCAAGAAAGCCAAGAAATGAATAGAGGTGTGTATCCAAATGGGCTATTGCTTCTCCTGTGTATTTATCTATTGGCCACCACAGGCATTTCGGCATTAAGCGGTAACGAATGAATGACAACCACGTTCATCAGCACCTGGCGCTATTGAAATGCAACTGTACGTGTATTCTGTTTATGTAGATGAAGACATTACAATTGACTGTACTTGTATGTATCTGTATGTATCCATACAACTACGACTTACTACGTTGAGCTACAGCTCTTTCTCTCTCCTCTCTCTCTGGACATTCGGTTGGTTCGCCTTCGCTCGCTCGCGTATCAATCACTTTATGAATGTAGCTCTTCGCCCAAGGAATCCGTCTGTCATCGCAATCGCCAGCGCTGACTGACTGTCTTCTTTGTGAGGAGAAGAACAGTCCGCAAACCACAGCCAAAAGAACGAACGACTGACCGCCACGACATTCACCCAAGTGATTGATCCAACTGCAAGCGCCTGCCAGCCGCCGGTCTTAACAGGTGAAGAACATGAGCGCTTCGAGACCGAGGAGCACGGCGAAACACAGGTAGCTGAACGTCCAGTAGCTGATGCCGATCACGTAGCAGACCGTGCTGATGACCGAGAACGAGATGCTCGTGACCTTGAACGTAAGTGCCCAGATCAGGTAGATGCCGAAAATGTTGCACAAGATGCCGTTCGCGCTCGCCGCCGTGCCAATGTCCTCCGGGACATCTTCCGTGAAAGCCTTGAGGAAGATGCGGCGCAGCGCCAAGCGGTTCAGGTTGCGGCTCTTCGACGGGTCCGCCACATACTCTGGGAGGAAACGGATGAGCGCCTTGCCCGGGATCGTGATCAAGCGTCCAGGAGGCCAGAGCTCGTACGCGCCAAAAATAACCGCAGGCACAACGTTCTTCTTCGTGTCTTCGCGCAGGTAGAATGGACCCTTCTTGAACTCTTGCAGCTAGATAGATCATCATCACAGCAACACGCGAAAAGAGTTAGACTCATTCGATACGGCTTTAAAGGCATTGAGATGGTACGACAAGTCGGGAAATGCAGATAAACACTTACGAGACCGTCCTTGGAGCGCGTGCCTTCTGGCGAGATGCACACTGAGTTGCCCTCTTCGTTCATGGAAGTCGCCAGCTCCTTCAGGCTCTTGAGAGCGGACGAGCTACCAACAAAAAACACCATTCCGCCAATAGATTTAGTGCAGGTTCGCAAACAAATGGGAAGCATTGATATTCGCAAAATCACGTACCGGTTGCCGCGGTCGATGGCAACGAAGCCGAAGCCCCAACGAGACATCCAGCCGAGGAACGGCACAAGGAACACACTCTTCTTCGCAGCAAACTATTCAAATTGATTGCACAGTGACAAGAACACCAGCTGTGCGTTAATATGACTGTACATGGGGCGCACCAGTAATGAAAACATTCCTTCAATCGTACCTTGAACGCAGTTGGCGATGACGCGTTCACAATGAAGCCATCCAAGTTCGACGCGTGGCTGTATACACACAAGCACACAGAAATTTAGAATGAGCACACGAATGCAGCATGACCGTGAGCATCATTACATCAGTCACACAGTGTGTGTACGCAGAGAGATGAAGCATTGCTTACTTGTACATGCACACGACCGAGTCCTCGAGGTCGGTGAGGTACTCCCGTCCTTCGATGCGCGTGTCAGTGCCCGCCGCGAGACACATCAAGTACGCCATGCCCCACTAAAATGCGCAGTCAACACAAGTACATTTGCACAGAGAGCACAGAGTCCGTGAGCTAAGCATCCACACATAACAGACACATTGACACACAGAGAGAAGAAATAACGCACTGAAATCCAGTCGATCGGCAAGTGGTTCTTCTTGACGCCCAGCTCACGCAGGTACGGGCCGATGAAGCGCAGTGGGATCGCGAACACAAGCGCGCTGAACCAGCCAACGAGCAGCAGCGCGAACGTGGCAAAGCGCGCGACCGAGTACACTTTCTCCAACTGCGAGTGGGTCGCCGGGAGCACGTCGAGACGCAGCTGCTTGCGGATCGCGTCGAGCTTGGCAGTCGCAACCTGCATCTCCGGGGCCGTCAGGTACTCCTTCTCGATGCCCTCGATGTTCATCTGCTCCTCGAGCTCGATGCGGAGCAGCTCGGCGTCGTGGTAGAGCTGGCGCTTGACCTGGTTGCGCTTGGCGAGCGATGCGTCCTTGACGAGCGCGAGCGCCGCCGGCAGCTTGAGCTCGATCTCCGCCACGCGCTCCTCGAAGCGCGCGCGTTGCAGCACGTCGACTGCGGTCGTCATCGTATCGTTCTGCTGCTGGTTGCCTGGAATGCTCTCTTTCTGGTGTGGGGTGGTCCCTTGCTGCTCGAATGAAGAATGCGTCGACGCTTTCTTCCCTCGGACAGACACCAGCAGGTCGCTTTTCTTTCTGTCCCTGTGCTGTTTTTGCTTTGGGAAACAACAAACGGCCATGATGATGCGGGGACGCCACTCGTTGTGAATGAAAAAAAGTTTATGGTGGGAGGGTGAAATGCACGTGAAAAGGGTGCTTTTTTGTCGTATTAGTCTAAAAGTAGAAGCTTTGCATGGCACTTTTGACGTGAATGGAACAACGATTGGTTTCGGCTAATAGTTCCCCAACACGCAAGAAAAGCCTCTTTCGCAGAACTTGGTGGGGTTTTGAGGGTGCAATTAGAGGTGTACCATTACAAACGGTACACTGAAGGTGCGTCACATGTTTCATCCACCCAGTTGTACCACTTTGAACGGCACACCTCTACATCAGAATGTCTTCGTGACGCGCTGTTCATCTCTTCTCAAAATACTATTTCACGATGCAGTGGGAGAAATGAGGATCAAAACATGGTGACATCAAGTAAACTTTTCAGCTTCAACACACCGGTTTTTGTAAATAGTTTCATCTTGGTTTATAACAATGACAAAACCTGGATCTCGGTGATGTCATCATCTGTGCACGTCATACTGCCTTCCAAAAAAGAACCACATGTTTCAAAAGGTTCCAAAAGAAAACACAAAAAGAACCACCGTTATCACTCTGCTGTAGCTACCGCAGTGTGAGCTTGAGTTGCCGACATCCTGCGCGAGTGTCTGGATCTTCGCGTCCAGTCACTGCTTCTTCGAGCGCGCGCTCATGGTGCGAAGCCCTGCTTGTTCCAGCTTCACAGCCTTTGCTTCCATCTATGACGAGTGACATGTGAAAATGGGTTCAGAACAACGAGCAAACTGGTTCGTCTCATGAAACGAGTCATCACGATTTTGTTAACAAACGCGAACGATATTCCACACGCAGAACAGTACCTGATCTTTCTCCAGCTGCAGGTGCATGAGTTTCTGCTCGGGATGGCGCCGCTACACAGCGTCCAGCTGAAATGACTGCCGCTCCGTGGCGAAAGGCGCTATCGTTGCAGAAGAGTCCACGGGTGGGAACGACGCCGACCGCGATGAAGACGACGACGCGAACACGTTAGCAGTGGGATTGTTGCTGCAGTGTTGCCAAACTGCCGGGTCAGCTGCCGTTCCAGGAACGCCAATGCCTCTTCGCGCCATAGCTACACAGCATGAAATCAAGCCAGGTTATGCGTGAAACAAGGAGCCACATCAAACACTGCAATTGTTCCGTTCAATGGTTGATTTCTTACCTTCTACTTTGAACTGTTCGAGATTGAAGCACTGCTGTTGAGGTCTGGACCCATTGGGGTTAGTGAATCCCATGGACGCCAGTGAAAGCGTTTGGCTCATGCTGTTCCCTTGATGTGATGGTTGGCTTCCTGGTCCACCACCAGATCTCAGCCTCGCCATTATATCTGTGCAAGCACACCAGAATCGAGTAATCGTACGCAGTATGTGTGTTGATTGAGAATGGTTGCTTACCTTTGAGCGTCATGGGCCTTTCGGTTTTCGAACCTGAATACAAATCTCCTCTTGCTACTACAAGCTACTGCCGATGAAGACTCGGTTCACGCCGACCCGAAAAGTCCATCGACGATACAGCAGACATGAGATTTGTTGTCGCTGTCCAATCTTTGCTTGATGGCGCAGTATGAACAGGCTGGAAGCTGTTTTCCGGCAGATTTAATTGAGAGGCGTACAGCTGGTTGCCTCTCATAGGATGGATTGATGGTGCTGGTGGCGGCTGATGTGCTTGAGATGTCGCCGCTCTAGATCCCGCAACCCGCAATTTTTGCAATTCATCTTCGAGCTCTTGGATGTGTTTCTGCATGCCGATGATCTGTTGCGAGCCCGGCAAACTAGACGAACCGGAACCTCTTTTTGTCTTTGAAAGCAGAATATTTCAATTAGCAACCACAGAATCAGTGTCGGTGGTTCATTAAAAGGCGCATAGTAGCAATCGCGACGTACCTCGATGTCTTTCACTTTTTACTGTAGCTCTTCGTTGTCCTTTTGCAGCTGGCCGATCTCGCGCAACAGAAAATCCTTCTCAGTGATCGCGACCGTCTCTTTTGAGATCGAGTTGAGCTGCTTCTGCGCTTTCCCCAGATCATATCCGACCTGCAAGTAATCTCGCCGCACGCGCTCTTTCTCGTCCACAGCTTTCTTCGCTTGCTCCTGAAACGTCTCATTTCCATCCTGCAAAGAGAGACACCGTGTCTGCAAGAATACCAGCTCAGCGGTCTTTTGCGCGAGTGCTTGCAGATTTTCTTCCTCTCGCTTATCTTTCTCAATGAGGAGCGACTGCATATGCTGCACTTGGATCTCAAGGTGGATGCTTTTTCTCGCCATTTCTTCTCTTCATTGTGAGCCTGTCGGATCTGCAAAACATCAAGTGTGTAGTATTAAGTGTGTCAGCAGACGAGGGCATCGTGCATAAAGCATGGCAATCAAGACAAACCTGCACGCTTTTGTCTTCCAGCTCGGCTTCAAGCTGCTGAATGTGTAGCACATGCTGGTGCATTTGGTCATTTTGCAATCGATTGACTGGTGGAGGAGGGTCGTGGCCATCTCTGCTTTGTACCAGCAGTTGGCTGAGCGACATTGGTTGGCGCTGCTGTGATTGCTTTAGCTGAAGGTCGGGCTCGTGGTCAACTGGGTATGGCTGTTGCTGAGCTAGAAGGAAGAGATCATCGCCGTAAACATTGTTGGTCGTGTGCTTGGCGTTTCTGAATTCCAAGTCCCCCACCAACTCGCCCGGGAAGAATCTCTCTCTGCTAGTCATTTCCAACTGCCGCTGTTGTGGACGCGTATGACAAATGCCATCGATCCGATGAAGTCCACCAACGCTATGTATCACATGCACTGACGGTTGGTGGTCGTTGAAAGCAGCAGCGGAGCCAAATTGTTCAGCTCGACGTATTACTTCTTCGTAGCCTGGCCCACTCGTTCTCGTTGGAGACTCGAACAAGTCTTGACGCGACAAGCTCGTCTGCGGCTCAAACGACCAGTGACTTGTGCTCCCAGTGCCGTCAGCAATGCTGACCATCTCGGACATCGACGGGAGCTCTTTGGTTATTGGTTGCGGTGGTGGTGACCTCTCGCTTGCTCTCTCAATGCGCAACATGATCGCAGAGCTCTCCTCCTTGAAAGCGCTATTACTGAAGGGTGACTTCCCTAGATCAGCTGCGGTAGATCCGACCGCAAGCCACTTTGACTCGATTGCTTGGGTGCTTTCGCTGTCGCTGTCGCGATGAGGACTATTCAAAGCGGACTGCGATGGCCGCGGCGCATACCGATTGAGACGAAGCACGTCGGCATGGCTGCGGTCGATTAGCTCGGCCAATTCGTCTCCGCCCGATGCATCTACACAGCAGCAACAGTGTTTGATTGCTCTATTGTCAGCAGGTCCACTCCCAATTCCAGCGACTGCGGAAAACGTAACGCGCACGTAAACACAGCACCTAGCGCTCACTCACTGCTGGCGGTCTCGCTGACCGCATATGCATCTGCATCCACGCCACTCACTGCCCCTCCGTCTGCATCTGCCTCGGTGCCGAGCGTTGTGCCGAAGTTGCGCCACGAGAGCACGTCATCGTCGCATCTTGCAAACGCGTTGTCGGGGTCCCACATGAATGGCTAGCTAATTCCGCATTCTGCGAGTTGAAGTGTGCTCAAGCATACTTCGGTAGTACTATCCCACTTGGGTCCAATAGTAGTATATTTCTATGGCATCAACCTTGGAATGCAAAATGCTATTTACTGAGATAATACGGCAATACTGAAGTACTATTTTCAGAGTACTATTGTACTACTGCAGTATTTCAGGAAAGAATTAGCATACTCAAACGAAGTCTACAGTTTCTATTTATCTCGGTACCTAATACAACCTACTACTAAAGTAGTCGTTTGTTGATTCTAGAATCGTACTCCCGAAGTCTGGCTGCATGCTCTCAAGCAGAGCCCAAACGTCATCCCAGATACCGACCGAATGTGGATCGCTCTAGAGCTGGACATGTGGCGATCCAAAGAGCCGCGACTTTTCGAAACGGACAAGCGAGCATGCGTGCGATGGCTGCTGGGTTCTTGGCGGCAGTCTCAAGAGCGCAAGCGCGAGAAAGCAAGCGCGAGAGCTCATTCACGCGGCTATACATACATACTGAGTCCAGATCTACAGATCAAACAGAATGAGCGACGACGCCCTCAACGCGAGCGAACTGCGATCGCGCTACAACAGCGGCGGCTCGGTGCGCGACTGCGACCTGAATGCAGCGCAGCTGCAGTCCCGATACGCCATCCCCGCCAACAGTACGTTCCCCATGTGTGTATGCACGTTTACTTTTTTTGTTCCTGCAGGCAGCTGGGATATTTCTAACAGTGTGTATGGACTTTTGTATCTGTGCATGATGCAGCGTTCAAGGAAGATAAGTTGGTGGTAAACCCGATGATGGTGGTCATGATCCTGCTGGTGCTCGCGGGGCTTGGCGGCACTGCGTACCTCTTCTCCTAGACGTCGCGACTTGCAAACGATAAGTAGCGGCACGGGGGAGAGCGAATGATGCATGCATATTATAACGCCGAAGCGACGCAAGACGAAGACCATCAGAACCAGAACAAAAGCGTGAAGCAGCCGCATCGAACCTGTTGCACGTCGCTGAAGCCGGTCGACACTGGTGGTGAATGCTGTGGCGCCAACTCTTAAGAACATATGCATACATTATACACCCCACCCAGCTCACCAATCCAGCATTATACGCATCATTCAACGTTCAGCCTTGTTTATCCAATGTATTTGATGTGGACCACACATTAACCTGGTCGGTATCCAATGGGAGCAAATCAGTCAGTCTCTGATGCAAGGAGTGGTATTGACGAATTGCTGGTGACTTTGACGCGCAAGCAATCCCCATGAGCTCCTCGTTGGCGTCCACGGGCTGGTCGTCCGCGGCGCAAGCGCAGCAGCAGGCAAAGTGGACATGGCTCGCGGCGACGATGACGGTCGCGCTCGCCTCCATGGTGTTCGCGCTCTCGCAACAGCAGAAGCGCCGCCGCGCACTGCTCTTTCCCAACGCGGCGCATGACGCCAGCACGTCGTCTTCAGCAGGGCGGCTTCTGCTTCCTGAGCAGCGCCAGCTGCGACGACGACGACGCACAGTGTCTTCTGTGGCTGCTAGCGGTGGCGATGCGAACGCAGTGCTGGTGCGCCGCACCAGCAGCTCTGCTAGTACCACTAGCAACAACAGTGCTGGGGGTGCTGCAAGTGTGAGCAGCCCGCCTTCAGTCCCAGGACTGCGCTTGGGACACGGCGTGACAGGCTTCCTGCTCATGCCACTGGTGACCGAGTCGATCTGCTTTGCTGGGGGCATTGCGGTGATCTACCTGACGCAGATTGGACGCGTGTATGCTGCGGTGGGTCTGCTGGTGATGATCTTCCTCTTCCGACTGAAGAGCGCTGCATTCACGACTGCGTTTGCGCCGCTGAGCGAAAACTCCAAGATCCATGTACGTCTAGCACTCTGCTATCTCACCTCTCTGATTTGTGACTGACGGTCATACCCCACTGTACTTGCAATTCTATGTAGCTCCTCAAGGGCCTTGACCGCGAGACGCTGCACGAGCTTCTGCAGGACGACCTGCCGCGCTGGGTCAAGTTCCCAGACGTGGAGAAGTGCGACTGGCTGAACCAGACGGTCGACACGCTGTGGCCGTACGTGAAAGTGGCGATCGCGCGGTCTGTGAAAGAGGCGCTGACGCCCGTACTTGAGGGTATCAAGCCCAAGCTCATGATGACCGAGCTCGGCTTCAGTGGACTGGACCTCGGCACGGCAGCGCCGATGATCAACGGCATCAAGACCCAGAAGCACCTCGAGGAGCAAGTGGTGATCGACATCGACCTGCTCTTTGCGACGCAGAACACGGACATCGTGTTCTCGTACGGGAACCCTGGGTCGCCCGTGAGCATGAACATTGAGCTCTCGGATTTTCTACTCCGTGGTACGCTGCGGATCGAGATGAAGCCGCTGTTTCCTCGCTGGCCGACGTTTGGCTCGATCTCTGTCAGCTTCACGGAGACCCCGACGGTGAACTTCAACCTCAAGACTCTGTACGTGAACTGGATGGGGCTGCCCGCGCTCTCGTCGCTGTTCCGGAATGCGATTTGCTCGGCGATCGAAAGCCGCATGGTCTGGCCGAACAAGATCCTGGTGCCAATGGTGCAGGACCTGAGCAAGGTCGAGATGGAGTCGCTTGGCGCCAACAGACCGCTGGGCATGCTCGTCGTGAAGAACCTGCAGCTGAGCGGCGTCGTGCCAGTGAACCCAATGTCTAGGTGGACGGGCATGCACAGCTTCCAGGTGCAGCTGAGCGCCGGCAAGGAGAGCGAGGCGACCGAGACGATCCACAGCCAGACGGCGTACGATTTTGGAGACCAGTGCTACCACTTGCTGGTACTCGATCCGAAGACGCAGGACCTCAACCTGTCGCTCGACTACAAAGAGACGCTGCGCCACTTCAAGCTGATCGACTCCAAGTGGATCCATTTGGACCATTTGGAGCCGCAAGAGGAATCGCGCGAGATCATTGCGTTCGGTCGCGATGGAGTCGGCCAGGCGGAGTTTGATCTGGTATGGTACCCGTTCTCAGGCATGAGCCAGGCAGTGAGACGCCGAAGCTCGAGTGCGGCGGTGTCTCAATTGCCGGAGGAGATTGCGTGCATGGGCGCGGTGTTCATTAAGCTGTACAAGTGCGAGAAGCTCGCGCCGATGGACTACAATGGCTCGAGCGACCCGTACGTGGTCTTCCGCGTCGGTGGTCGCTCCAAGCAGAGCTCGATCAAGACGACCAGCTTGAATCCTGTAAGTCTACTGTTGATAGATATCCATAACTGTATGCTGAGTTGTGAAGATAGCTAACCGATTGTTTGTTGTGTTTTGCGGCTCTTGATACAGATTTGGGACCCTCCAGAACAGTTTGAGCTGCTGGTCGCGAACGATCGCCACGACATCCTCTCAGTGGTCGTCATGGACTCGGACTACCTCAAGACCGACGACCAGATTGGCTTCATCGAGATCCCGCTCGCCCAGGTGCAGCGCAACGAGCGATTCACGAAGAGCTGGCTGCTCGACAACAACAGTGGTTCGATCACGCTCGAGCTGGAGTGGAAGGGCTTCTAGGCAATCTTGTGCCCGTTGCCAGCAGAAAGAAGACAGACAACGGAAGTTTTGAGAATGATTGGTGTCAATAGACACATTTTGAGATTAAACGGCACTACTGCGAACTCGTGGGTGAGCTCGATCAACATCAAAGCTTTGTAGCATATCCTTTCTGCTCATGATTACTCCCAACCCTGCAGAAAAGACTAGGTTATCCAGCAGCCTGAGCCAGCGGCTCACCCCCTACTAGTGATGGCATCGCGGCCAGCGCCAGCCACCTGGACGACACTCCGTGCATCGCGGCCAATCCCGGCCGCCACGACGGCACTCCTGGCACTGCGGCCAATCGCGAGATCCGCGGCGACACTCGTCCCTGTCGTCGTTGTGGTTGAAGCGGCCTTCCTGGATCGCAACGTCAGCCTCTTTTTGCGATGTAATTTGGTTGTCCGGCTGCGACTTGAGTTGGTTTTCCTTGTCTGTTATCAAGAGAAGTTGTCAGCACGAACCTCTCAGCGCAGAACACTCGCAACAGCATCTGAATTCCATACCTCCCACGGGGATACTCAGGGCTGGCATCACGACTCCGACCGAGAACTCTTGATCCTCTTGCCGCGGCTCCACCATTTGCGCACCACTTCCAGCAACGGCGCAGCACGCCGCAATGCACGCAGCCAGTTGTCCAAGACGCATTGTTTGCTTCTTTTGTTGATCGTCTCGCCAGTACTCCCGACTTGTTGGTTCGAGCGGAAATTGCAAAGTGCCAGGGTAAGGTGTGCGGGTGAGAGACTGATTCCTACGAATGAGCTTCAAACTTGCCGATCGAACACGGACGCCTGGCAGGTAAACTCCTAGGAAATCCCGGAGAAAGCGTGGCAGTAATTGCGGCGAAAACGGCGAAAGCCGTCTCGTGGAAATGCACTTTGATGGCTAGCGATCACCGGGAGCTTTGGGTACTGATATAGATCGCAGGTGTAGAGAATGCGGCTATGGTGACTTTTATACTGCAGCAGCAGTGCACTAGACTTCTTCAGCGTACGTTGCTCTCTGGTGCGGAAGAGCAGAGATCCGACAATCTGGGAGCAGTTTACAATGGTTGCTGAACAGTAAAAACCTCCTGTTCACGACGTGTGAATGTGGACGCGCAACTTTGCTTTTCGATACTGTACCCACCTTGGTGAGGTGCACCTCTCGAAGATCGCTCATCTTCCTGGTGTCTGTAGCAGCCAGACAAATAGCTACTCACAGTGTCCAAAGTGTCAATTCGTATCTTTTGAGATCGAGTGAATGAGCTCCACTCCACTCCACTCACAGCTGTTGTTTTTTTTATCGGAAAATACCAACTGCTGCATTGTATTCGATAGTGATGCACCAACTCACACGCTCGCACATGGGTACATGTGCGCGCCTATTGTTTCCCCACTTCAATGATTCTGCTCCAACAGCATGCATCCCAGTTGGGTGTGGCGGTCGATACTCCCCAGAAACGACGCGTAGACAGCGACTAAGTAGTGGTCTGACATACCAACCAAGCATAATCGAGTCGACCATGCTATAAACGAAAACAAGAAGCATCACCTAGTGGGTTCAGCTGATGATGGAACTATGGCAAGTGGCCCAAGTCCCTCTCTCTTCCACGAATGAACGGAGTGCTGCGCGAGTCTGTTTGTTCGTTTGCCATTCTTCATTCAACCGCTTTCAGTCCAACCCCCGCCCCGCCTCTCCTCCTCGTTTCCCAACTGAAGAATGAGTACGATCGGCCCGATGTACGTTGCTTTCTCCTCGGTCGCGTCGCCTCCTCTTGAACTGCTACTCGTTGTCTGCAGCAAGGGCGACGTCACGGAGACGGTGAAGCTCCTGCAACAGAACCCAAGCCTAATAGACGAGGTCGGTGCTGATTACGAGACCCCGCTGATCGCAGCTTGCAGACTCGGGCACCACGATCTGGCAAAGAAATTGTTGGATGTTGGAGCAAGCGTGGATGCTGCAAATCCAAATGGAGTGACCTCGCTCTACATTGCTGCTGCCCGTAGCCAGAAAGACGCAGTGGCTGTGTTGTTGGCGCATCACGCGGGAGTCGATGCTGTACACGTGACTGGTTCGACGCCACTTATCATCGCTGCCCAGCAAGGCCACGTAGACGCGGCCGCTATGTTGCTGGCACACCAAGCGAATGTAGATACTGGAGACGGGAATCGAGCAACTCCACTTCATTTCGCGGCTCAGAGCGGTCACAGAGACGTGGTGGCGGTGCTGCTCGCGTACCAAGCGAATGTGAACAGCGTTAGCTCGACTGGAGTTACCCCACTCTACCTCGCTGCTTTGTTTGGACACGCAGCCGCCGTGAGGCTGCTGCTGGTACATCAAGCGAGTATGGAAGCTGCAGAGCTGGACGGAACGACTCCGCTTCACGTCGCTGCCCAGATCGGACATACGGATGTGGCGGGTATATTGCTGGAACATGGCGCGGATGTAGATACTGTAAACGTAGATGAAGAGACCCCGCTTCATTACACGGCTTTTAAAGGACACGCTGGCACGGCTGTTATCTTGCTGGAGCATCGCGTGAACGCTGACGCCGAGACAGTAAACCAAGATACTTCGCTCCATATTGCTGCAAAATACGGCCATGCTGCGAATGCAGCTGTTTTGCTGACCCACAACGCGAGGGTGGACGCAACAAACGATACTGGGGCGACTCCGCTCTTCGTCGCTGCTGAGAATGGCCACACAGATGTGGCGAGGATCCTGGCGGAGCACCATGCGACGTGGGCGTTGCAGATACGACTAGCTTGGCCTCGCTTCATGTTGCTGCGCGGCTTGGTCAAAAAGAGACTGTGATCCTGCTACTAAAGTATCGAGCGAGCCCAGACGCTACAGCCACGACAGGGTCAAACCCGCTGCATGTTGCTGCTACAAACGGCTACAGCGATGTGGTCGCGGTATTGTTGGCGCACAGTGCGGTCGCCAATGCCTCAGATTCGAGTGGGGCAACTCCACTTCACGCCGCTGCTGCAAATGGTCACAGAAATGTGGCGAACATAGAAGCTGAAGCTGCGAATGGGTGGACGCCGCTTCATGTTGCTACTCTGAATGGGCACACGGAAGTAGTGGCTGAGTTGCTGGGACGCCGCGCAAACGTGAATGCGCTAACAGCGGACCGAGAGACTCCACTCCATGCTACTGCGGCAAACGGACACGGCGATATGGTGGCGGTGTTGCTGGCCCACCATGCAAACGTAAATACTGCGACCGTGAACCAAGAGACTCCACTCCTTGCTGCGTCACGCGGCCGACTAGGTGTGGTCTTACAACTCGGCGAATACGTGAACGCGATTTCGGAGATGCCTTCCAGTGCTACATCGTCTCGCAGTGTTGAACGCTTGAGTACGCTCATGTCAAGCCCAGAAACTGGTGGCCGACTGATCGGAAGAAGTGGCACGCAAGAGCTCTTGATTGGTCAAGATGAGAGCATCCAGACTGCATGCACGCCATTTCCGCGGAGCGAAATTGTTGAGGCCGCCGATGCGCGAAGGGACACGCCGGTGATTACTGCTGCGCGGTCGAGGCATTTTGATGCGGTGAAAGCACTGATCCGTATGGGAGCATCTATTCATGTCCGCGCTGTGGATGATGAAACGGTGTCGGTGAGCGCTGCACGGCTGCGAGGCCAAGGTGCTGCCACCTTGCTCTTCGATCTCGAATGTTTGGCGCCGAAGAGTGAGGGCAACAAATCGGAATCGCTCTTGGTGGCAACTTTGCAAACGCTGAGCGACTACACGCGGCAAACTCACGAGTTTCAGTCGATGTGGAAGCGAATTGTGCAACGACTGACGAGTGCATTTAGCCGATTGGCCGCAGCTCCAAGTTCTTCTCAGGAGAACACATTCCAGTTCGTCATGATAGTATTTCACGTCGCTCGACTCAAGGCGGCGTGCTCCACTAAGAGTGTATCCGCTCGGCTTGTTTCGAGTCAAACTATCGCGAAGAAGTTCCGCGACTACCACGCCGAGCTTTCGTTTTTGGAGATGTCTGTCAATCGAGGTTCGTCTCCGCGAATGAAGGCAGACTGGGAGTCATTGTATAACGCTGACGAACTCACTTTGGTGGAGAGTTTCCAAGAGACCATCATGACTGCAGCGTTGCACGAATCAGGCTTTACAAGAGAAGAAGTCCGGTCAGAGGCTGCAATCCTGCTTCAACACACCTTGCGCATACATGGCGATAGATGCAGCGCAGATCTGTTGAGTTTGGCGCAGTCGGCGCTGAGCAACCTTCTCGATGCTTCAAATGAACCACTACCGGCAGTCCCAGAATGGCTCATTCTGCCACACGAACTAGATTTTGGTCCGGCGGACAACGGCATCGATGTCGCCCCTGCAGCTCACGTAAGTCGTGGGAAGTGGGCCAGATCAGTTGTCATGGTCAGTCAGTATCAAATACAACGTGATGCGTTCGTGGAAACTGCTGAGCGATGCTTCCACTTGGGCCAGCCAAATGTGGTCAAGGTCTTTGGGGCGTCCCATCTTCGCTCTCCGCACGTGGTTGTATTTGAAGGTGCAGCGAGCACAAGTCTGCGCGAATACGTATCGCATAGAGAAAACCGAAATGGGCTCTGACAGAAGCTTTTTGAGGTATCCTTTGGTCTCAAATACCTGATTGATAGCGGCATCGCTGTTGAATGCCTTCGATGCGACGACATTTGGGTCGGAGCAGATGGCTTGGCGAAGATCTGTGCATTCAGTTGTCGTGGGTGGGTTGGAGACTCAGCAAGTGGAGTGCAACATGCCCGACGGCAAACTCCGGAAGTTCTTCACGGCTCTGCGCCATCTACTGCATCCAGCGTTTACTCCCTTGGGATGTATGCGCTGGAGGCGTTGACAAGGCAAGTTCCCTGGTGGGATGACGAAGAATTCGATACCGCTAACAGGGTGATGAACGGAACGCGATCTCAGATTCTGGACGAGTTAACTTCCGCTCAAAGTGGCTTGCTTAGAAAACTGTGGCTTGCTAACCCGTCAAAGAGGCCCACAATTTCAAGTATGGTTCAATAGCTGAAACAATTCGCGAACGAGCAAACATTCGAAGCCAATTCTCGTGTGTTGAGCGAATTTGAAGAGCGTTGGATTGGAAGCCAGTTGCTCGACCTAGAGCAATACATTTTCCCCGAACTGGAAACCACTATCACAACTTTCATGGCGAGGCTGAAGTGGAAATCCGATCGTCACCGCAAGTCCCAAGATGCAGTTTTGCTCATTTTCAAGCGGATAAATGACATCTATCGTCTGCTACAGTCTCAGCACAGACTGCCAACTGACGTCGCTGTCGCCGACTTCTACGAGGTGTTAACAAGTCTTGACAGCTTCTTGGGGCTTGCGATCGACGTGAACTCCGCGCTGTGGCGTGCAAAGAACCAGTGAGTGGCGCTGCAAAGCAACGTTTTCCCCCAAACAGCTTGATGAGCTGCTGGAACTGCTCGCGCCGCCAAACATCGACTTGATCCACATGTGGAGGTAACAGAGCACGACTCGAAGAGAGAGTTCCGAGATTGGTGAAGAAGGACGTACATCTGCTGGTGATGCCAAGACAACTCCAGAGCCAGCCACACAGGCAAAGAAGCAAACCGCAGTAACGATTGTGCGGTTCGCGACAGATCGACTGAACGAGAAATCCAAGGAGCTGGATTTCAACGCGATCGACGCCGCGGCAGCATGCGAGGACGCACCTCGTCCGCCGTGGCCCATCCGCCTGTACAATCTAAAGTACGTCAAAGGCAACTTGATCGGCGTCGGCGCTTTCGGCGAAGTGTACCGAGCGACGTGGCTCAGCGCTCCTATGATGATCGAGTTCGTGGGGTGCGAAGCGGATGGAGATGCGTACAGCTGCGAGGTGTTTTTCCACGAGTTGAGAGTCTGGTTCCCGCTGCGTCATCCGCACATAGTCAAGCTTTTCGGTGCCTGCCATGTTGGCAAGCGCTTCTTCGTCTGCGAGTTTGCTGGAAACGGGACGCTGGACGGCTACGTGAAGTGCGATGGGAATAACAACAAGAGCTGGCAGATACTTTACCAAGTGGGTCTCGGTTTGCAGTATCTCCACGATCAGAATATCCTGCATAATGATCTCAAATGCGACAACGTGCTGATCGGTGCGGATGGCGAGGCGAAGATCACGGACTTTGGTTTGAGCTGCATCCCCAATAGCGCGGAAGTGAAAGTGGATCTGAAGAGCCAGGGAGCGCGGCAGTGGAAATCGCCCGAATACCTCCGCGGCAACCGACTGACTCTGTCGCCCGATATCTACTCATTTGGAATGACCATTCTCGAAGCGATGTCTGGCCACTCACCCTGGAGCCGCGCGACGGATGTCTATGTTCGCTTTCGCGTTCGGAAAGGCAGGCTACCACCCCAGCCAGTGTCTTTCAGCAGCTCGCAGTGGAATTTGGTCAGGATGGTGTGCGCTGTAGGCCCATCGCACCGCGTGCAGATTTCGTTTGTTGTCGACAAACTCCACGAGTTTTGGCAGCAGCAGCAAGTGTCGACACAGAAGGAGGAGCTCGGGCCAAAATCCGATGCGATCGATATCCCATAGCGTCTGTCTGCACATTCCAACTTTCAGCCAGCTTCGTGGCTAGGGACAGCCTGCGGTTGAGCTGAAGTAGCAAGAGCGAAAGGAATGGGCTTTAGAGTACCTCGAGTGCCCTGCATACCTCGTTGCTTCCCAACCTGAATGCCGTGCATGCGTGTTCAGTGCTGGAGGTGACAAGGTAGCATTACTGTGGATGGATCAATTGAGCCTCCATGGGCAACTAGATGATGAGGAACAGTAGTACACTTTGACTTTGTTCCACGCTTTGTTCCACCTTTTTGTTTCCAAAATGCTTGGGATTGCAGTACCTTGCTGACCACAAGACTCATATTGAACCATCAATCAATGCAGTAACGTTAGCTAGCAGCTATGAATATGACGCTCCTGGGACTCGGCTCGCTCCGCCTCGGGCAACTGCTCATCGCTCTCGCGTGCGTCGTCAGCCAAGCGCAAGAACTGGTCAAGGAAGACGACGGATCGGGCAACCTCAAGATGCTCTTCCAGACCAAGCTCTGG
>JAADVN010000449.1:0-18467 GCA_023335535.1 Globisporangium spinosum | reverse complement strand
CCAAACCAAAATCCGGACCCATAGTGACATGGTCTTTTATTTAGGTCATTTCTGTCTGGAATATCTTGAAAGCGACGCTCCTTTATTGTGAGCAGAATTATGCATGGTTGCCGTCGCCAACAAGATATACAAGTGAGTATTCCTAGAGATCTAGGAAAATAGAAGTAGTGTAGCTAGAGAGCGAACTTCTGTTAGAAGTGGTCACCATTGCAGTGTTAACGCAAAAGGCAACTTGACATTCACTCTTGCATCGAGTGTGCGCTATAACAAACTGGTCGCGGTAGTGAGATGCTCCCGACTAAAACCGACTTCCCGTCCGCTCAATAAAGAAAAGCAACTATTTTAGCCAATCACACCCCGCTCTCCGTCCGCTCGTATCAAAAAGGTGACCAGACCTGAAGCGCATCGCTGGCTTCAAATCGCTGCTAGAAAGCGCATTGACTCATCCTGGTGGACCGACGGATATCCACGTGGCTCGCGCAGCAGCTCAAAACAACAGCGCGAGCGATCCTGGAAGCCGATCATTCAATTCATTCCGGAATTTCGTTCGCTCGCTGCGCATCGCTCGCTCGCCCACTTTACCAACTGACTCACTCATCGCCACCACCAGCTCCAGAGAAAGAGAAGAGAAAGATGGTGCTCCACACTGGTAGCAGCCGCGACTCGAGCCTCGTGAACCTCGGCATCTGCATTGCCGGCATCTACATCTGCTACCTGTCCTATGGCATCTTCCAGGAGAAAATGTGCGTCCCTTCACGACGCGACACGAACTGCGCAACAGCATTGCGAGGCTTGCTACTGTTATTTTTTATGTGTGACTCGTTGCTTACATTTGTGTATGTGAATTGACTGCTGTAGCTTCACGTACCGCTCGCCGACGGGCGACAAGTTCACGGCGACCTTATTTATGCTCTTCGTGCAGTGCGTCACGAATGCGCTCGTTGCCTACGCCGGTGCGCTTTGGTTATGTCGAGATACTTGTGATCGTACTTGGCGTATCGAGGCTGACCTGTTTGTGTGTCTGATGTTGTTGTGCATTGCAGCCACGCTTGTGTGGAAGCCGCAGCGGCCCACCATGCCGCTCCAGCCGTTCGCGTTCACGTCGTTCGCGTACCTCGGCGCGATGCTCTGCAGTAATGAAGCGCTCAAGCACGTGAGTTACCCAACGCAGGCGCTGGGCAAGTCGTGCAAGATGATCCCCGTAATGATCATGGGCGTGCTCATCCGCCGCAAGAAGTACACGGTGCGCGAGTACGTGTGCGTGCTGCTCATTACAATCGGCATCGCGGTGTTCCAACTCGGCAAGGCGTCGTCCAAGCACGCGGCGCAGGAGAACAGCTCGTACGGCCTCATCCTGCTTTTCCTCTCGCTCACGTTGGACGGCATCTCGGGCCCGAAGCAGGAGGAGATCTCGCAGACCCTGCGTCCGTCGGTGCACCAGCAGATGTTCTACACGAACCTGTGGGCCGTGATCTACACGGGCGCCGGCGCGCTGCTCACGGGCCAGGCGCTCTCGGGCTTCTTCTTCTGCGTGGAGAACCCGGCGATCCTCAATTCGGTCTTCTACTTCTCGGTCTGCAGCGCGCTCGGACAGAACTTCATCTACTTCACGATCCAGCAGTTCTCGGCGCTCACGTGCACGACGATCACCACGACGCGCAAGTTCTTCACGATCCTCTTCTCGGTCGTCTGGTACGGCCACGAGCTCAGCGGCATGTCGTGGATGGGTGTGACCATCGTTTTTGTCGGCCTCGGCTGGGAGCTCTCGAGCAAGTACCAGAAGTACCAGCAGCAGCAGAACCTCAAGATGCCATAGAAGAAAAAAATGAAAAGCAAGCGTCAATGGGATGGGGATGGATCGGGGATAAGGGTCCACTGGTCCGCTGCGTATACTCGATAGAAAGATGTGATAGCTAGCTCAAGAGTTCCCTTCAAGAGCTCAAGAGGCGACTGTAGAACAAGACAAGACGTACTCGCTTGTCTTGCTCATTCATTCAAACACACTGCTTATTTGAACATTGGTCTCGCCAACTTGTTTCAGTAGTTCTGTTACTTCATATTTCAGTAGCTACATGTAAAATGATGTCTACGGTACATACTCAACCATCACTCCTGGAAAAAAGTGCAACTGGATCCTGGTCAGCATGCTGAAGCGGCGCGCACATTTTGGGACGCAAAATGCGCCAAAGCGGCGCATTCAGCATCTACGGCTTCAAGGAGAAGACAGCCACTCCCGTCGCTTGCGTAGATGGCGGACCGCAGCCAAGAACTGGAGAAGCTACTGAACTCGTGGGGTGCGCTGTCGACGCGCACAACCAGCTGCACTGACAGCCACAACAACGGAGGGAGCTACAACAGCAGCAGCACAGCGCGCAAGGTCGACCCGGACGCGTACGATGCGGAAGTGATGGTCGACGAGCTGCTCGCGAGCGCGTGGGCGCCGATTCAGCCGCGCAAGGCGAGTTTCCACCAAGCGACGACGCCAGGAAGAGGGTTTGGCATGACCTTCCAAGCGAAAACTGCATCGTTCAAGCAGCAGACGCGGTCCATGAACGAGCTCCAGAACGTGCTCGCAGAGTCGATCGAGCGACTGATCAAGCACCGCCAGGTGATTTCCGAGCGCATCTCGTCGCTCGAGAAAGAGAACCAGAAGGCGAGCAGCAAGTTCCAGGACGGACTCAAGAACCCCGAGCTGCTGCTCAATGTAAGCCATTTTCCACTTTAGTTCCCAATGCTATCGCATAATAGCGCTTGCTCGTCACTAACCACTTTATCGGTGTTGCTCGACTAGCAAATATATGTGCAAATGGAAGATCTGGAGGAGCGGTTCACGAAAGTGAGCTCGACCGCGATGGTCATTGGCGACAAGTTGCAGTCGCTGGACCAAGAGCGCACGCGAGTGCTGGAGACCGGCGAGATCATGGAGGCTCTGCTCGCACTGAACGATCCATCGAGCAAGCTCTCCAAGTCCAGCAACCGACTGTTCAACACGCTGCAAGATCCAGCGCAGCTGCACGAAGCCTCGCGCGTGATCAAGAAGATGTGCATCTTCTCCACAGAACTGTCGTCGCCCATGACCGCGCATGCCGTCGGCGAGATCGAGCGCCTGAGCCAGACGATCGAGAACGACTTGCTGAATGAGTTCAGCGACGCGCAGGAGAAGGACAATGGCAAGGTCATGAAGAAGTGTGCCGAGTCGCTCATCGAGTACAACGGCAAGGAGAAAGTGGCGGATCGCTACGTGTGGAACGTCATGAAGGACCGGTTGGCCAAGTAAGTGGCTTGATGTGTATGACCTTGTTTTGCGATGGTGAGTGAGTGCTCCAATGAGATCTAACAACTTGGTTATTTTGTGCGCTATCAGGAGCATGAGTTTCGCAACCATTTCACCGCTGGACCCGATTCAGGACTTGGAGTCGTTGTTCACAAGGATTAGCGCCATCTGCAAGGAACAATTCGCTGTGATCCACAAAGTCTTTCCAGCGTCAGCGTGCAACTCGATCCGCGAGCTGCTTGTCGAGCGCTTGTTCAACGACCCGGCGTTCGGGATCTTCTCGTACTTGGACCAGTTTCTGAATGCACGTCGACAATCTTCTGCAAGCTCATTGTCTGTGAACCAGTCGGCTGACGGTGCTGCTAGTCTATCATCTGAAACTGATCCAGGCTTAGAATACGTGCGCCTCCTCTGTGCTGCATATGAGAAAACCTGCGATCTCGCTATTGCAATCGAAACAACGGAGGTCAGACCACGACAAGTCAAGGTCGCGCCACTGAGCCCAGGGCCAACTGATTACCAAACCCAAAAGAAAGAGGAGCAAGACAACCCTGCTGCTGATGACGACGAAGAGCTGAGCCCCAATCGCAAGCGCATGCGCACATTCCTGAGTCTGCAACTCCATTCCCTATTTGGGAGTCATCACCAGAGGTACTTTCGAACCGAGCTGGAGCTGGTGCAGCGACAGTTCAAGGACATCTTCGCGCAAGTCAAATTCCCGAAGCAACTCACAGCGAAGCAGAAAGCCGCGGCGACCAAGTCCAAGAACAACACTTCTACAACTACCGCGAGTACAGCAAACGCATTGTTGCACTCATCCTCTGCGAGCAACTTGACCATGGCGACTGCATCGTCTTCGAGTTTTGAGAAAGATGGAGTCGGATTCTCAGCTCCAGCTGAAGTGTCGCTGATCTACTATGAAACGTTGCTCTCAATCGCGGACGACGATGTGGTTCCTGAGAAGTACTCGGTCGCGATGAAAGAGACTGTTGGCAGATGCGAGTTCATTCTCAAGGATTCGGAGATGCGTGCTGAGCTGGTGACGAAAATCTTTTCGTCTTTTGTCGCATCCTACGGCGACGAGTACCTTGGAGTAAGTCCACGAGCAATGTGTGCTGTTCGCAGTATTACTGAGTAACTCATTTTGGCGACCTGATATTGATATGCTCCTTGTTTGCCTAGAAAACAAGTGCGATGACGAGCGAGGTCCTGCAAGAGCCTCTGCTCACAAAGGACTCGGCGCGCCAGTTTTTCAGCATCCTCGAGGTTTGTGTTCTGTGTTTGGATGTCTGCAAACTATCGTACTCTGCCATACAACTGAAGCAACCTAACATCTTCTTTCCCATATCCAAATTTCAATGTTGCAGTTTCTACTCAAACAGATCGATTTCTTCGAAGAGCAGTTCGAAAATCTCATATCGCCTGCACTGAGCGACTCGCCGACACAGTTCACGTAAGCGCCTTGCTTGCCGTGTGCGCGTTTTACAACATTCGCATCAACAAGTTGTAAACGTGAGGGATACATTGATGAACTAATTGTCTTTTCTTGTGTGCGCAACTCCAGCATTTGCTACGAGAACAAGCGCAAGTGCCTGGACAAACTGGAGCGGTCGATCGCGAACGGGCTCCAGTTAGTGTTCGCCGTGGTGGAAAAGCATGTGAGCGTCATTCTGACGACAACCCAGGACAAAAGCGACTTCATTGTCAGCGAGACCAACATGTCGCTCTCGTCTTCACGAGCCTGTAGGAAGTGCATCGAGTACCTCCAGCCGCTTGTGACCACGATCTGCCAAGTTCTGGTGCGTTTGGTGTGCATTTGCTACCTTGACTTCATCGATCTTGTTGGCTAAATCCAATTTCTACATCTATCTTTCATATTGGTTAATGAGCAGGTGGAGGAGAACCGCGACCGCTTCGTGATCGCATTGTGCACAACTTTCAAGGATTTGTACCTGCAGCACCTGCAGAAATACCGCTTTGACCCGGACGGTGCCTGCATGCTGCTGCGCGATGTGAACGCGTATAGGCAGATCTTCCGGTCGTTCCACCACGTCGCGATCGACGACCTCTTTGACATTCTCCACGAGGTCGCCAACATCTTTGCGTTGCCACCGGAGAACCTCGCAGGCTTTGTGCGCGATGGGAAGCTTGCGATCATGAGCAGACAGAGCCTGATGGACATCGTCAAGCGCCGGCGGGACTACAAGACGAGTGCCGACAAGATCATGCTGTAGTGAGAGAGTAAGCAAGCAAGCAAGCACGTCAGAAGTATGTAGTCGTGGCGCGAAGAACAAGACAAATCAAGACCAGCAACGTACTTTTCATATTAATTTCCAAACAAAAACAAAGCACATCGACAAGACCCGACAGATGAAAGCCATCCACACACAGCGCACGCAACGACAACAAGAACAGTCACCACATGACTACAGGCTCTTCGAGTAGAGCTCGTGGCGGATCGCAGCGCTTCGCTCTTCCAAACGCCGCGAGTTGGGCGGGTCCACACGCATCGTGTAGTTGTATCGCCTGCGGAAATCCTTCTTCTCCGTGAGCGACCGCAGCGCAAAGTAGTACTTGGCGTACACGGACGCCGAGATGTAGAGGTCCCACTGGATGTGGTGCAGAAAGAGCCGCTCGAGGCGGTTGATCGAGTGGAGCGGGTACTGTGGGTAGATGTTGCTGATCTCGACGTTCCAGGAGCTCAGATCCTGCCAGACCTGCATGCAGGGAGTGAGATACAAAAGCAGTTAGTAGCTAGATTCCTTTTGCAGTAACGTGAGACTATCCAGCAAAGCGCATTTGCTCATACCTTGGAGGCGAGCAGCAATCCACAGAGCACGATGGGCTTCCACGTCACGGCGAGCAGCGGCACGTTGGCTTGCTCCATGAGCCGCTCGATGTAAATGAGACACACGATCGTGCACTCGGCGCTCAGCTGCGCCTTGTTGAACAAGTTCTTGCAGAAGCGGAAGATCTCGTCGACGCTCGGCACGTGGCGCTTGGACGACACTTTCTCCATCACAAAGCTCGTCATCGGGAACACGCGCGGCAGGCGGATGAACGTGTACTTGTACTGCGGCGTGACGAAGTGCTCCTCGCGGAAGATCTCGTCCACGGGCAGCTCCACGAATCTTGGTGACGAGATGCTCGGGTCCGCATTCACAGCAGGCGCCGGGTAGTCGACCATGTCGTCGTCCTCTGGCGCGAGATTGTTCGTATTGCTTGCGCGCGTTGACGACGCTGTCATCATCTGCAGCGCGGGCGGCTCATTCTGACGCGAGACCGACGACGACAGGAAGTAGCTGGTGCGGTCCGCTGGCAAGCCCGTTGAGTGCGCCGCAACTCCATTCGCGTCAGCAGAACCGCTAGCTGCTGCGGCAGCAGCCACGCGCTGCTCCTCTCGATGGCGCTTCTCGCATCGCCGTAGGTGCTGGTAGAGCACGACGCTCACGCGGCGCAGAAAGTCGTCGTAGTTGGGCTGCGCGATGGAGCTTACGGACGTCGGCGGCGCGAGGCTCGTGCTGCTCACGACGCGGTCGTCGGGCTTGCGGTAGCGCAGCGACGAGGTCTCGGTCAGGCGTGGCGTGAACACCGTGTGCGTGGGCTGGAAGTGCACGCGCTTGCCGCCTGTACCGCCGCCGCCCGTGCCCGTGCCGCCGCCGCCGTTCGTGATGGAGCGCACCGAGTCGGCCTCCTCCTCGATGGAGCTGGGCAGCAATGGGGACATGGACACGCTCAGCGCCGCGGCGTCGGCGGCCATGCGGCTGCTCCCGACCACCATTGCTGCTGCTGCTATTGCTGCTTGATGGAGAAGCGATGGCGATGAAGAAGAAATGAGCAAATCCTCCACCGATGCAATGAATGAAGATCATGGGATCTGTTTTTTTTGTCGTTGCCACAATATATGGGGATCTGGGTTTGAAAAAAATAGAGAGATCTTTTGCGTTCAGGGTAGTCAGAATCACAGATTTGGCTTCACGGTATACAGACTTACCACCATCCGGTGATCCAGCGTAATGATTGGATGAAATAAAGCAAAAGAGAACCTTTTCAGCCAGTGAGAAGGACGAAGGCATTCCTGCCATCGAACCCACCAGTCATTTGCGATTTGCGAAGCGATCGATTGATCACAAACACCACATTCACAAGTAAGGCAGAGCAGGAAACATGGACAGTGCCGCGTCGCGATTCGGCCAGCGCCTTGCGCACACAGGTACGCTACGCAGATGACTCATGCGTGCAGCAGCAATCGCAGCGCATTGTGGTGGTACTCACTGTGTTGCTTGCTGTATATTCTGTATGTGTCACTTGCTCAGAGAAAAAGTACCGTGACCAGGCGCTCAAGAAGCTCACGGTGTACCTGACGAAGAAGAGCGAATGGACCGATCTCGAGTGGGACAAGCTCTGGAAGGCGCTCTTCTACTGCATGTGGATGAGCGACAAGCGTCCGATCCAGGAAGAGCTCTCCACGAACCTCGCGTCGCTCGTGCACAAACTGCCGACTGTGGAGCTCTCGCTCGGCTTCGTGCACAGTTTCTTCCGCACGATGCATCGCGAGTGGCACGGCATTGACGGTCTCCGGTACGATTTGGTGTTTGTGTGTTTGCGCGTATACTTGTTTGCGCAAGTGCTAATTGTTTGCTTGCGTGTATGCTTTTGTGTGTTTGTCTTTATCAACAACAGACTGGACAAGTTCTACTCACTGATCCGCAAGTTTGTGCACCAGTCGATCGCGCTCTTGCAGAACAACGACTGGGAACACGAGCATGTGGAGTCGTTCGTGTCGATTTTATCGAGCGAGATCATCAGCCAGCTGCCGAACGGACTGCGCATGCACCTGTCGGACTTGTACATTGAAGAGACCTGGAAGGCGGCCGGCGCGAGCGTCGAGACCGATTCGTTCCTGCTGCTGCTCGAGCCGTTCTTCACGCTGCTGAGCTCCGAGTACGACAAGACGGTCTTCAAGCGCGTGCGCGAGCTGGTGTTCACGCCGATGCTGACGGACTACAAGTTCGGTCCGCAGCCAGCGAAGAAGGAGAAGAAGAAGAGCACGGAGTCGAACGAGAGCGGCGAGACTGACGGCGATGAGGAAGAAGAAGAAGAGGAGGAAGACAAGGCCTTTGAGCTGGTCGACCTCGCGCACGTGCAGCACCGCATCTTCAACATCGCATCGGCCGAGTACGTCGTTGTTGTTGCTGTTGTGTATACTTGTGCTTGGTTGTCACAAAGCTGCTGAGCTGACTTGTGTGTTTGCTTGTATTTTGTACTTATCTTGCTTTACTTTAGTGACACTGCCGAGCGCAACCGCAGCGGACTGTACGACCTGTACAGCAAGTTCTTCCAAGTGACGAAGATCGATTCGCTCAAGGCGGCGCAGGAAGAGGCGTCCAAGCCCAAGGCGTCGCCGAAGAAGAAGGCGACGAAGGAGCAAAAGCAGCCGGTCGAAGACGCGAAGACGGAGGAGACCAAGGCCGCTGAGGCGCAAGCTGCGTCGTCCGACAGCAAGAAGAAGAAGAACAAGAAGCGCAAGAAAAGCCAGGCGAACAAGACGGATGCGGAGCCAGAGGTCGAAGCTACGCCTGAGTCCGTCGTCCCTGAAGTGACTGAAGAGCCAAAGAAGTCGCCGCAGAAGAAGCAAAAGGTGGCTGAGAAGGTTCCAGAGGAAGAGGTGAAGGCTGCTACTACGGACAAGAAGAAGAGCAACAAGAGCAACAAGAAGACCGACGACGAGTCGGAGATTGTCACGCCTCCAGTCGTGAAGGAGGAGAAGAAGAAGACCAAGCAGAAGGATGCTGTGGTGAAGGAAGTTCCAGCGAAGAAGCTCAAGCAGGAGAAGAAGAAGGCTCAAGAAGAAGAGCCAAAGGCTGCACCAGCCAAGAGCAAGCTGAAGGAGGAGGCTAAGGAACCGGTTGCTGCTATCATGAAGGAAGACGCACCCGCTAAGAAGGATGCGAAGAAGAACGCCGCCAAGACTGACGCCAAGCAAGAGCCGGAGAAACCAAAGGCCGCAGCCAAGCAGATCGTCGTGAAGAGTGGCATGAAGTTCCAGCGCTGCGTTAACTGCAAGGGCTTTGGCAAGGGCTTCCTGCCTGCCGCCAAGGACATGTGCGCGCACTGCGAGCGCACGCAGAAGTCACAGAAGAAGGCGGCGGCCGTGGTCGCGAAGAAGCGCAAGGCGTCGGAGATCGCTGCGTCGTCCGCTGCGGCCGAGGCCGAGGCTGCGAACTCGAAGAAAGTGACGTTTGGCAAGAACAAGGCGCTCCCGCACGAACTCTCGGTCAAGCGCCTGAAGGCGTCGGCCAAGAAGGAGGCGGTGCCGAAGGAGGCGATCAAGGGCGTGCTCAAGACGAAGACGACGCCACCTGTGGAGGCTGCCGCCGACAAAGCCAAGAAGGACGGCAAGAAGGGCGGCAAGAGCCGAATGAAAGCTGCCGACTTCTTTTAGAGAACGAGATGCGGTTGTTTCGCTAACGTTAGCGATTCGCAGTATGTAGGGAGTAGTCAGTCAACTCGCATTTTATGAATTTAGACGCCATTTTCACCATGTAAAACGGGAGCTTTGTCCAAATGTGTGAGCTCTTATGTTGTTGTTCGTGTGGTCGGTCCCCAATGTTAATGAGCAAGCAGCTCATCCGCATCGACCATGTGTGCGTGCTGCATGGCTGTTGCTGAGGCGGTGATGAAGAGTGTCAAGTGTGTTTGGCACGATTTCAGTCGCAGCTTCTCCAGCTCCACTACGCAAAGAAAGCACGGCAACGACAACCCACACTCTCAAGAAAACAAAGTACACCCTAAATTAAAAAAATATACTGGCTGCTGCTATGATACTGCTGTGGCGGAAAAAGAAGTAGAATCTAATGAATCCATCCGTCATCCCCTCGTACTGTCTCTATGGGGACGCGGCGGATCTCGTGGGTTGGTTGCGTGGAGGTAAAACAATTGGGGCTTGTGGCGGTGGTGGTGGTTGATTGGTCGTGTGCGGCTGCTGGTGGTCTGGATAAGAGTCTCCCTCTATAGTCTCTCTTTATGTATCGTGCGGCGATGCTCGATGGTGGTGCTTGGTCATGTCTTATGTCTTCTCTCTCTTTCTCTCTCATCTATCCAAAGAAGCCGAAGCGGTGCGGATCAAACTTGGACATGTCCAGCTGCGGTCGCAGCCCGCTGATCTCGTCGGCGAGCAGCGCGGCCGAGCCGAACGAGAGCGTCCAACCCTTCGAGCCGTGGCCGGCGTTCACGTACAGGTTGCGGATCTTGGTGCGTCCGATCAACGGCACGTCGTCGGCCGTGACGGGCCGCCAGCACACGTGGGTCGTCATCTTGGCCACGTCCAGGTAGCCATCCGGGAAAATAGTCTTCGCCTGCGCCAGGAGCCAGTCGAAGCGCTTCTGGTTCGACTCTTTTTTCTTCGGGTTCGAAAAGTCCACGCCACCGGAAATGCGCAGTGTGCGGCCCAGTGGCGACACGAGCGCGTGGCCACCAGCGTACACGTTGTGCAGCGGTGCACTGAAGCGGTCGCTCACGGGCACCGAGAGCACGTAGCCCTTGACGGGGTAGATGCTGAGATTCAGACCGGCTTTCTTCGCGACGGGCGCCGTCGAGTTGCCCAGCGCGAGCACAAACTCGTCTCCTTCGATCAGCGACCCGCGACGCGTCTGCAGCGCAATGACGCTCGACTTGTCCGTGAGGATGTGCTGCACCTCCGTGTTGAAGCGAAACATCACGCCCTCGCGCATGCACAGCCGGTAGAGCGACTCGCACATCTTGTGCACGTCACCGTTCGTGCCGAACGCCGAGAAGAGGGCGCCAGAGTTGAACATCTCAGAGCGCAATGTCGGCTCCAGGTTGTGCGCCTCGGTCGACGTCAGCGGCTGCAGCTCCATGCCGAGCTCCTCCAGGTGGCGGGTGCGATCCGACTCCATCGTGATGTCGTACGCCGCCGCGGTCCGGAAAACCTCGATCGTGCCCTGCGCGGTCTGGTCCATCTCGAGCTCGCCCTTCTTGGTCGACAGCTGCAGCTCGCGGAGCTTGAGCATGCTGTAAAAGCCCAGCTCACGGATCGTGCGGCCGTGCTCGTTCGCGCGCGGCGCCTTCGAATTCATCATGAACTGGAGCCCCCACTTCCAAAACTTGGTGTCGCGGAACGCGCTCATCTCGATCTTCATGGGTTTGCCGAGCGTCGGCCACTTGATCGAGCTCGACGAGCCGCGGCGCACCAGGATGCTGTTCTTGCGCGGACGGCGCGCGCTGCCAGAAGAAGCAGGTGCTGCTTCGCCAGCGGCGTCCGCAGGCGGACCGCCAGTCACTTCAACGCTCGAGTCGTCATCCGCAGCAGCTCGCACCACCGTCGACTGGTCAAATGCTGTCGCGCTGAAACCATCCTCGTGCTGCTTGACGCTCGAGCCGCCTTTTGCGATGCCCTTGCGCAGCAGGCGCTCGTCCGACCACGACGCGTAGAGCGCCGGGTCGAGGAACGCGCCGTTGCAAAAGCTCACTTGTGTGCCGACGCCGGCTTCTTTCTCGACACAGAGCACTTCGTGACCCTGCTTCGCGAGGTAGTAGCAGGTCGTCAGTCCGATGATGCCTGCTCCGCAGACAATCACGCGCTTGATCAGCGGGCGGTTGTTGATGCCGATCGTCGGCTCCATCTTCATGTTCTCCGGCAGCAGCGGGATCCGCTTCGGCGCCTGTGCGCTCGCGATCGGCGGGAGCAGGTCGCCTTCAAGCGACGCCATGTTCGCATTCGGGTTCGACGACATCGACACGACGTGATCTCTCAAATGCGCCGGCAGGTCCACGGCGTTCATGCCCATCGACGGCGGTCGCGCACCACTGGATCCAATCGACGAGCTGTGCATCACGGTCGCTGGCGCGCTGGCTGCAGCGGACGCGATCGTGTCGACGCGCATCGCCTTGCCGGTGTTCAGCCGGTTGCTTCGCGCGGACGAGATCTGCGCGGCGGCCTCCATGGAGCTCGAGACGGCGGCGCGCTTGATGGGACTCTCCGTGAAGCTGTTGCTGCTGCTCACCGTACTGGTGCTGTGCGCGTGCACGATCTGCTCGGTGTCAGTGTGGGAACCCATGCAGCACCTGCAAAGTGCGTTATGTGGCCTCCTCTCGTCTCTATCACTCGCTTCCTCGCTCAACTGTCAGACAGACAAGCGAACTGCGGACGTGCGTGCTGCGTGCTGCGTAACTTGGCGTGACGCGAGCTGCGTGGATGGGGAAGAAGAATCTCTCTTGTGAATAAATAGCTACGCACACACACACAGGCAACGCGGATCGATCGATCGATAGATAACAGATATGCAGAGACAGCAGACAGCCACTGGTGCTTATATATCTAATAGCAGGCGCGCGCAGGGGTCCAATCGCTGCTTCTCTTCGTGGGAGGAACGCTCTGTGCTGCTGCTGCTTAATGCGGAATGCGTGCCGCTGGTTCTTCTGCACAGTGAAAGTGAAAGAAAAGAAAATGTGCGCGTGAAGTAACACGAATCCGCCACTTCACGCGATGCGATGAGGCGACGCGCGGGAAAAGAAAAAGGGCGTCATCGGCTAGAAAAGGGGCGCGTCACGCACTGAAGCTCCCAGCTCATGTGACCCCCACGTTCGGTTAACAGTCAAAGCCCAAGAGCTCTCCACATGACACGAAGAGATCCGTTCACAGACCAGAGATCGATCGCCTGTGCACCTTTCCTCTGTTTGTTCTGCATGCGATTGTGGCATCGCGTTGCGGTCGGGCTCGCTCTTTACAATTGAATGAGAGAGCGCCTGCCTGTTGAGCTTTGGGAGTGAGCCAAGCAGCCAACAGTACGACGACGACGAAGAGCAACGAGCCAGCCCAAGCACGAAAGTTTGGGCGGCGCGCAGAGACCCAACGCATTTGTTTGCCTGCGATGACAGGATCTCTGCACCACCACTACACACACACTCATACGTCATAAAACGTCAACCAAACAGAATAGACAGATAAGTACATACTGTAAGCGACGCAAGCGCTTTGTGACGCGACACGACGCAGACGTCGGGAAGGACTCGCGCAAGTGGCCGCGGGCGTCAGAAAGGAGAAGCGAGAGCGAGCCAACTGTGCTGTGGTGGGTGGATGAATTCCGCGATAAGAACTTGGGCGGTGGTGATGATGGCAACGCATCCACGGATGCATCCATTCTGAATTCTGCATTCTGAACAATGGGCATGACCAGACAGGTTCGAAAAAGCTGTGGAGGTGGAAAATCAATCCAAATTGTTTGGTCCAGTTCGCTCGTGTACCAAACTGAAGCAGCGCTTGAGGGTGCATCTGTCAACTATACACGCAATTATACATTTCGCCAGACTATTATACATTTGACGGATACACAATGCACAGATGAATGGGTTTCTACCAGAATCCCCCATCAAAGCCGGATAAAACTAGCCTAGCCCTTCATTGTGACCTGTCTTCGCGCACGCTCTATTTTTCCATGTTTCGACTTCTTTTTCTGCTTTGTCGCATGATAATCACATTTGACAGGCTGTTTACCTTTATAAATGAATAGTTTACTTTTTGAAAGCTAGGAAAAAGACTGGGCGAGGGGCGAAGGCGGGACAGCTGTCACTGAAGGTTTTTCTGGGCAAAGTCCGCCCTTCGGTTGCTGCTGCTGGAGCTGTTCTGTTGTTTGTGAACATGTGGAAAGCTTCTACTGCTGCCATCACATTATGTACAGCGCCCCAGATGGATCCGCGTCATGCGCTGAACTGCAATTACACATCCCAGCTTCAAAGAGTCACTTTGAGGATTCCAGGTTTTGCGGATCTCTGAAGTAACAACAGCACACGCGTCGCGAAAGACAAATGAAAAAGTAACGGGAGGGAAGATCCATCTCCGTCAACAATCGCTTGATACAGAGAGAATTACGCTCGATTCGTAGGCTCTCAAAATTGCCACATCGCCTCCTCTTTTCCGCCAGTCCAGCACACTTCACTTTGATGGACGCGCTTCTTTCCATAGAAAATCGCCTATCAAATCGGCTTGCTCGCTAAAGTCAGGGTATAGAACTGTACTTAAGGATGTTTGCCAAATAGACGCTGTCTGCCCCTTTCCAGGTACGTCAGTAGCGTCAGGTCATTCCCCTGACTTTGCCAGGTTATTTTGCCAACCATCACTCCTTAAAAAAGTGCAATGCGATCCTGGTCATGGTATGTTGAAGCGACGCACGAATGTCGACGCGTACTCCCAGTGTATCAACCGTCACCATCTTCACAACCGAATGCGCATGGCGGCATATCCGATCCGATAGATGATACGAACGGGGATCATGATCATGATCGATGAGCTGTATTGCCAGGTGCTGGTTGCATGTGACCAGCAAGTCGAACCTGGTTGGTTGCACGTTCCAACAACGCATTTCCTTCCTTGTAACACCTGGGACCTCTACATACATATCTGCAATCGCCAACCTGACGAGGAGAGAAGGCAAGGACTAGAAGCGCCGCAAGCGCTTGTAGAGAGGAAGTACCAGCAGCTTTTGAATTGCGTGAAACGAAAGGTCCGGTCGTTTTTCGTCCCGGAAGGGAACCAAGTCGCATGTGGTCACGCGGTTGCACACATCGCAGCCTCGTGTGGGCGTAGCAGTCCAGCCGTGTGGAAGTAGTTAGCTTCACAGCAACTTATTGCCATTACCATCAACTATTAGAGCGCCAGCCACGCGTCTTCTCTCTCCAGCTCGGCGTGCGTGATGGCGATCCAGCCATTGAGCACCAGCGGCAGCACATGCGCTTGGAAGTACGCACGATCGTGCAGTTTCGCGCTCCGCCACCCGTCACGCGCGGCAAACTGGTCAGTTGAAAGAAAAATGCATCCCTCGACCGTGTCGCTGGCATTCCTATTCGAGAACAGGTCCACGTTGGCCTCTTACCGGGATTGGAGTCGCTTCAAGACCCGCTGTGCAGCGATCGTATCGCAGAAATCCACGCGCTGCTGCAGAAACAGCTCTTTGTGCCTGGAGACAAACGCGCAGAACTCGCTCTCGTCGTAAATCGGCCCTGGAAACCCCAGCATGGCTTCAAACTTGCGTAGCTTGTGCTTTAGTTTGGCGATTCGCTGCTTGGATTTCCTCCTTTTCGCGAAATACGCGGCCATTATCCGCAAACACCTGTCCGCTGCACTGGAGTCTGATGCTCTGTGGGTTTCGTCTTCATCTTCTTCGTCGTCGTCTTCCTGGTTGCTTCTTTCTCCAAACTCCTCCACTGTCAGCTGTCGTGTCGGCTGCATGAACAATGTAAACAGCTAAGAAAGCTGGCAATTTTTTTCAGTCTCAAAACAAATTATAGAGCACCACTTACCTTGACGAGCGCCTCGAGGTTGCTCACGCTTGATGACCGTGATCGCTGGACCTGGCCCCAGGAATCGTCAAAGTCAAAGATGCTCATCGGCCGCAGTGAGAGTTCCTGAGGCGACAGTCTACCTCGGCGATGATGAGCGCGAGGCGAGACTAGAGCCTGGCAAGGAGGTGGACGGTGCAGCACGAAATCTGGCTCAGACGTAGTAGGGAACTCGACAGCCGAATCGGTATCGTCCATCTGCAGAACGTTTTCTTTCTGTGGCCCATCGAACTTGCCATCTTGATAAGTTTCATCCGCTGGGTCTTGGTTTCTAACTGAGTCTTCGTGGAGAACACCTGAATAGGATACCTTCCAAGTTGAAGACTCGTAGTTGTTGACCTCCACTGCGTCGCCGTCAACCACCGCGTAGTTGATCGTTGCGGACCTGGAAACGGGACTGGACTCGGGACTGCTGGGCGAAAATGGACCGAATTCGTTACCCGAATCGCTTTCTGGTAGTGTACCGACAGGAGAGAACATCATCTTATCGGCACCTGCATCTGCATCTGCTAAAACATCGGGTATCTCACAAATTGGCTGGAACTCAGGCTCATCGTCTGTGCGAGTGACGAGTGTATGCGCTTCGACTTGGTTTTGGCTCTCGACATTGGCAAAATGGCTTCAGAGTGTCTGTTGCTGTTGAGCTGCTTTTCACCACACATCTGTGTATCTTGCTGGATACATTCACGCTGACCGTTGCTTTCATCTCGAGCTTCAACAGCAGACGCTTCTTCTCGGCTCTCGATGACTGAAGCTTGGGGAAAGCCAAGCTGAGAGCTGGTCTCCTCAACAACTAGCTCCTTGTCAGCATATGCAGAACTTTTTTCACAACATATCTGCTCGATACAGGCATCTTCTTTGATCACAGCGACTGGGTCCGAGCCACTTGGACATACCGCTTCTGCTTCCATATCCTGAGCACAAGGGTTGTCGACAGCAAGCGAGTCGTTTGCATCACTTTGTGTGCTCGCATTGGATTCTGGTGGATTTGATGAAGTCGGGATCGCTGGTTCAGGAAGAACTATTGACTGTTGGAGCCATCGAGGCTTCGTATGGACTGCAGACATCACGGATGGCCGTTTCTGGCGATACAAAGTACGTTGCTGCTAACACATCAGCGCCTTGCGCTGAGCTGTCATTCACATTGCCGGTGACTGCTGATAATGATGGCTCGCCGCTGATCTCAGACTCTTGTAGGGTACTGTTTGGCTCTGAGGAGTCCAAAGATATCTCTGCACTGGTGTTGTCGCTCTAAATGGCTGGTGTCATTCCAAGAGCAACCTCGAACTCTTGCTGACTCGTCCGGGGCTCTACTGAGCTCGGCATTTCCGTACTGACGTCGCCACTCAGAATCACCGACATCGAACTGTATGTCGCCTCAATTGCAATCACGACTTCAGCGACCACCACTGGCCCAACTGGAGAATCGCCTTGACTTGTCTCTATTTGAGTTGAACATCTTCACGCAATTCAATGTTGCTCTCTGTAGTGATCGCCATGCTCTCAACCATGTCGACCGTCACCACGCCCACAGAAGAACTAGTGCGGGCTCTCGTCTTAGGTGACATCGGGATCCGTATCTTTGAGCGATTCGGCGGCTTGATTCCGCTCACTTTAGTTCTCACTGGGATCACTGGAAGCAGAAGTTCAAGCAGTGGATCACCCGTGGTAGTCACTGCACTCGAATCAGTGGCCACTAGCTCCGAGGCTCGAATGCCATTGCTCTTCCTCCGATACCTCGGCGACATCTGCAGCAGCGATGGAATGTTGGCTCCAATCACATTAGCAGCAGCCACAGCTGCGTTCGCCTGGTTCAATTGCTGCTTCAAGAAGCAGATCTGTTCCTGTAGCGAACTGATCTCGATGTCGCTCGTTGAGCGCTGTAATCACTTCCAATTGCGCGGTGAACTGGCATTTCTGGGTGAGCTACCGCCTGAGTCCAAGCTCTCGACGTTTTCTCGGCCTTGTTCTGAATATTTCGTGCTCGACTCGCATATTGGAGCGTGTTGAGCGTCTCACTCTCGTGGACTTCGGAGGGAGACACACACGCACTTGTCACAAGGTGGACAATATGTTCCCATCAGTACGAAAAAGGAGCACCTCACCATGACAATCACAAGTTGACAGATTTACATGAACAAAGTCATCGAGTTCCCGCCGAGAGAGTCGCGAAGTAGACGCGTGAGTTTCGACGACCAGTGCGGCACAAACGGTGTCTCAATAGTTGCTGCCACCTCAGTACCTTTTAGGCTGCTGCGTCTTTTCTGGGATTTGTCGCCGCCCAGTGCGTTGATCACGTTCCCAAGCGCGAACAGCCCGACTGCATGTGATAGACAGCATACACATAGGCAATCAGTAACTGGTCAGTCTAGGACCCTGAGTGGCAGGGTAGGACATCTCAACTTAGTTGTGATTTACCATTGATCTGGATGCTCTCCTTCATGCGCACACCTTCCACCTGGGTCTTCTTGAGCCGCTCGCTTCTAGCCAGGTCCACAAACGTGAACTTGGTCTTCTTGATCTCGTTCACGAACTTGCGCGCGGCCTCCATCTTGTATGTAAGGAGGTCGCGTACTTTAGCGAGTACGGACGGTCTGATCGCGCTCGCACTTAAGCGAAGACAGACGATACAGCCGAAGGACCGAGCGAGATGAGCGCTGGTCTGGCGAGGAAGCAAGAGGGGAGTGGTGTGGATCGGACGAGCGTGCTGCGGCGAGAGCGTGGCGAGGAGCGAGGCGAAGACGGACGAGGTAGAAGACGGAGTGGAGGAGGAAGTGGTTGTTGGTGTTGATGGTTAATTGGAAAGTGAGTGTTGGAATCTTGCTTGTTTCTGCCT
>JAADVN010000448.1:0-18479 GCA_023335535.1 Globisporangium spinosum | reverse complement strand
CTCTCTCTCTCTCTCTTCTCCTCGTGTTGATCTGTGACCTCATGCGTCTCATTTGTAAAGAACCGACAACCACAGCTAAGCCCAAAGTATGAACTTCTTCTTGGTGGATGGTGGCGAGACAAACAGGACGCTCCAAACGGCGCTCGCGTTCATCGACGCGTGCGAAGGCGACGACAGCACCAACACCAACAGCAGCTTGACCGGTTCCGCCAGGTCGTGAGGCTCCTGCACTCCTAGCAGCTGTAGCTGCAGCTCCGACAGCCCAGCCAGTAGCAGCAGCAATGAGAAGCGCACGGTGCTCCCAGACGCAGGCACAACCAGAAACCAACTGCAGCAGCCTATGCCAACCAAGAGATCAGCGGAGCTCGAGAGCCGCCGCGCTATTAGAAGAGCTACATGAGAGTCCTGAATACCCCGAGCGGTTCTCTAGAGCTCAATGGCACGTCGTACATCCAGGGGTTCAGCGGCGTCGATCGCGACGTGTACATCTGGGTATCCGTGATCTTTTCGCCCAACGAGGGCGAGGTGTTTCGCGAGAAAGGGTGGATCGCGGCGTGCAGCTCTACCGGTGGCTCGAAAAGGGAACAAGTGGCAGGCAACGCCTCCCTTTTCCCAAGTACAGTCTTTCGAGGGTTCTACGCGATTTCCTGGGACAGTGGCGTGCGAGAGCAAGATTGAGAGGATAAAGAAGGTGGAGAAACGGCGACAAAGAGAAGCCCAGGGCGGCAGCGGAGCAGCGGCAATTCGTGCTGAAAAGTCTGAGCAGCTGGACGCGAGAGTACCACCAGTACCTGCAGAATCTGTTGCTGGGCGAGTTCGCAGGACTCCGACAGAGATTGAGACTCGCTGGACTGCTGTGTTGAGGTTCTAACAAGAGACTCCAGTAGAAACCTTCGATGTCAGTTCCTCCATTCACTGTCAGCTCACCAACACTGTCCGTCTGGTTGCATTTGTGTGGTTGGTGGTGGATGACCGGGCTACTGTCATGACTGTCGAAGCAAGAACACGGAAAGCTCAGCAAGGAACCGTGAGCTCAAGCATGGATCACATCCTCCTGAACGTGGAGCTCTTCTTCAAGAGCCTCGCTGACAGGTGTTTTGCTGACTCGAAAGAATCAGATGATGGTGTCGTCCTCGCGGGTGCATAATCAGCGCTTTTCAGTGATTACGCACCCACTCAGATGAGGTCAACATAGGTCAGGAGGCAACTGAGGTAACTCCTCAGTTGCCCCTTTCTCATTGAAAAATCACAGCCATAGCACAACGCAACTGATAATAACTCATGAGCTTCTTGGCCGAGGAGAATGCGCACGAGACGCTCCAAGAGGCACTCGCGTTCATTGACGCGTGTGGTGAAGACGGCACCATGGACAGCACCGACGACAGCAGCAGCTCCAGCCGGTCGCAAGGCATCAGCACCACTAGCAGCAGCTCCGACATCCCAGTCAGCACCAGTATCACCAGCGGCAGAAGCGTCAAACGCACTGTCACGACCGATGCTGGTGATCAAGACGATGGAGAAGAAGATGGATGTGACGCCAGCCCCTTCTCAGGAGCTTCTAGCGTCCAGCGACACAAGCAACTTCAGTCAGCCAAGCAGGCTGCGAGGGCGCGGAAGCTGCAGAATGCGGCGGTACGGCGCAGCCGCGCGAAGAAGCAGGCGGAAAATATCCTTCTGCGCGAAGAGCTCGCTCAACTGGAAACACGGCTAAGCGAGTTGCAGGACGCGCGACGAACCGATAACCCTCTGCTGCAAGTGTACGTCCAACGGATGCAGAGGGACAGTGACACAAGCGAGGACGAGCCGACGAGTCCTAGTTGGCAAGCATATCTTAGTATAGAAGACGGAGACAGGGACGGAGACGACTCATCGCTGGCTTCGGGGAATCAGTCGACCTCAGCGACGTTTTTCTGGCTCGATCTTGCTGTCAAACAAGCTCGAGAGCGACGCAAGTCCCAGTCGCTGAACGCCAAGCTGAAAGAAGCAGTGAGCAGGCAGGCCAAGCTCGCCAAGTCGCTGGAGGCGATCTTTGCTAAAATGTCAAGCCAGGCGGTGAGAACTGCTTGCATACATACTTGTGGTATCTACTACTGGTTGCTAAACATTTGTGTGTGTGTGTTCTACCTACCTTCATGGACCACGAACCCTCCAACAGTTCCAATATGAAAGCTCACTGTTGGCCCAGAAGACAGGTATCATGACCGATTTGCAGCTTCGTGCCCACCAGATGCACGTGGAGGTCGATTCGCTCTTTGCGCATCCGTCATGGTTGCAAATCGCGGATTCGGTCGGGTGTTCCGATTCGATCAAGCAAGACCCGGCGTTTGGGCCGGTAGTCGAGCTGCGCATGAACATTTCGCTATGCTGTGGCGTCCACGAACTTGGCGACACGCTCTGGAAGCGAACAATGGAGACGAGCGCATTGGTGCAGACGCCCAACTATTTCTTCGAGGTATGAAAAATCCAGCCACAGTAGTTGCCTACTTTGATTGGGTGTCTATGGCAGGACGATTTCTAACTGACGATGCTCTTGTTCGGATACTACAACAGAGACGGATGCTTACAAGGTCCAGCTACCAGAAATGCTACACCATAATCCTGAATACGTCCAAAGGCTTGCTGGAGCTCACGGCCACCTCGTACGTCGAGCGGTTCAGCGACACAGACTACGACTCGTTCATCTGGGCGTCTGCGATCTTCTCTCCGAACGAGGGCGAGGTGTTTCGCGAGAAAGGGGGGATGGTTGCGTCGAATCCAGCGGCACGAGGCAGCCAGTTTCTTCAAGACACCTCCGCTCCAAAATCGCTTTTTCAAGGCCACTACGAAGTCTTTTGTGATGACTCGCGGGAAGACGAGAAGATGAGAAGCTTTGAGTCGAAAGACCAGCGCGACCTTGTGCTCCGAACGCTCAGCAACCGCATGCGAAACTTCCACCAGTGCACGCAGAGCCTGCTGCTGGACGAGTTCGCTGGATCCGAGATGAGCGTGCACTTCAAATTGCTGCGTGGATCTGAGTCTTGATGAGAGTAGATATACTTCAATATGCGCTATCGTTATCGCACCACGTTGTGTCTTCCAACCAACTCAACAAGTTCAGAATAAGTGCACGTGCTTTTGATTTTCGACTGTTGGGTGTTGCTTTGACACCTGCCCGCCCTCTTTCAAGCTCTTCTTCCGACATGACTCCAGCGACGAGCCACGCAGGGAAGTGGTGCAGGTAGGTTCTGCGTGTGTGAAGACTCGGAGAGAAGAAAGCTACAAGTATAGACGTTGATAGCAAGATTGCTCGCAGCAGTGAGTGAGCGACACGCGTCCTTGAAAGTCTTCCAAGTCTCCGAGTATTTTTCGTGTGCTCCGTGGGAATATTCTGGGGTCAACGGCAAGTGTAGAGCAATGCAAGCGCCACCTTCCTGCAACATTCATCACCCTCCCTCTGATTCTGCAACACGCACATAGAAAGAGCAACTTGGGCGGTCTGGTTTGCTGACTTTTGCCTCACCACTCCACTCCCACTTTCAGAATCAAGCTGCAGACAACAGGCGAAGCGTGGAAGGGAAAGAACATTCGACATTATGAGCTTCTTGGTCGAGGAGAACGCGCACGAGACGCTCCAAGAGGCACTCGCGTTCATCGACGCCTGCGTGGACACCAGCAGCTCCCACAGCCCGCCGGACGGCGACACCAGCAGCAACTCTGGCAGCATCAGCACGTCGTCCCCTCTCTCGCTGTACGACGACCTCAAAGCGTTTCTGCTGGAGAAAGACGACCGCCTAGCCGTCCGTCCAAGCGCCTTCACGAGTGAGACGCTACTGATAGGGAGTAGCACAAAGCAGCAGCAGCAGCAGACCAAGCGCAGCACGAAGACGCCGGAGAGCCACCTGGCGGCTGTCAAGCGCAACCGCGAGAAGAAGAAAGCCGAGACGACGCTGCTGCGCGAGCAGGTCGCGCAGCTGGAGGCAAAGTTGAATCAGCTCAAGCTCGCGAAGAAAGCCAACAGCTTGTCGCTGCAGGTGCGTCTCCAGCGGATTCAGAAGAGATGCAGTGGCGGTGGCGATGGCAATGGCAATCGCGAACAGAGAGGCGTGTTCGCGGCAGGGGCGGCGAAGCAGGAATACATAAAGCCGGAGGATAACGACGACGAGCTGATTGTCGCGACGGTGCACCCGACCTCGCAAGCGTCGCTCTGGCAAGAGATGGCGGCGGTACAGGCACGCGAGAGGCACAAGTCGCAGGCACTGAACGCAGAACTGAAAGACGCGGTGAACCACCAGATGAAGCTCGTCCAGTCGCTCGAAGCGCTGCTGCTGAACAAAAAGTCGAGCCAGTTTGTATGGACGAGCTCTCTTGCGATACGAGTTGCTCGGAAATATCGATGCTTTCTTTGTGTTGGAAAGCTGACAGGTGTGTATGACGGCATTGTGTATTGCGTTCACAGGGACTCGATCTATTGCGAGATGACCAAAGGCAATTCCTATACAACCACTCGGTGCTGAACCAGGAGCCCGCGATCCTGACGGACCTGCGGTATCGTGTGGAGCAAATGTATCAGGGGTTCGGCGTGTTCTTCAGCCACCCGTCGTGGGACGATATCACGGACTCTGTGGTGTTTTCGAGCCAGCTGAAGGTCACACCAGATGGCGGGCCTATCGTGGAAATGCGCATGAACGCGCCGCTGCGCTGCAGCTTTCGGGAAGCAGGTGACACCGTGTGGCGACGAGCACTGGAGACGAAGGAGCTGGTCCAGATGTCGCACTATTACCTCAAGGTACGAATGTTTAGGAGCACGCGATGATTGTCTCTTTATTACGATCCCTAACAGTGATGATGGAATGTTGTACGACCTACAGCGAGAGATGCTATCGAAGCTCAGCTACATGAAAGTCTACACCATCCTCCTCGAGGGTCCAGACGGATCGCCGATGGAGCTCAATGGCACGACATACGTCCAGCGGTTCATCGGTGCGGACCACGACGCGTACATGTGGGCGTCTGCGATACGCTTGTCGACTGGGGGCGAAGTGTTTCGCGAGAAAGGCTGGATAGTCGCATCCAGTAGTTCACAAGCTAACTATACTAAGGGCTACAAGACAATCTCGCGGGGCTTTTGCCAGATTTTCTGCGACTCGCTGGGCGACGTCGACACAGCAAAGCACAGCGCTGCCGCGAGAGACCGACGTGCGTTCGTGCTCAAGATCCTGGGCAACAGGACGCGCGCGTACCACGAGTTTACGCAGAACCTGCTGCTGAACGAGTTCTCGGGCTTCCAGATGCGCCAGCCGCTGCTGCTTCTCTCGGGCTCCGAGTCGTGCTGAGCTTCGGGGTTATGGAGCGAAGTAGGGTTGCCTATGGAGATCCGAATACACCGCGCCCCTTCTAAAAACCAACGAATTCGATGTACAATGTAATGTAGATAGCATCACACTATTTCGCCCCTTTGCGGGATACGCTTGAATTCCGAGCTGCTGGGTCCGATAAGCCTTCAATTCAGACCGAGGTAGCTCACCGTGACACGTCAAAGGGCTCATTGGAGTAGAACGGCACCTCGTACATTCAGCAGCACGGATTACCACAGAGTACGATTCGTACATGTGGACATCTGCTGTCTTCTCGCCGAACCACGGTCGAAAGGTCTTTCATGAAAAGAGGCGAGCGGGTCGCGTCTAATCAAATTGAAAGAGGATGCTTTGCTCAACCAGCTCCCTCTCTCAAACCCATTTTCTCTCTACCAGGTGCGCCTGATCCATTCTGCCGAACAAGAATCAGGCAGGGCACTCAGGGCCACGTACCTCCGAAGCAGGCCGAAGCAACAACTTCCGAGTCCACTCGCCAAGTGGCTACAACCAACAACAAACCTCCCAACCCTCAAACAACATCAAACAAACGAGTCGGTTTTTTTCAGTCCCCCTTCGTGCAACATCCATCATCTTTCCCTCTCATTCTGCAACCCCGGTTTTACTAAAGCAGCAATCAGAAGATGTTGACCAGCACTCTCGCACCCCGCCATGATCACCATCCTCTCGCAATCGCATCTGCATCTGCACTGTTCCATCGCGGTTTGGTCTCGTCATTTTTTCAAAATTTCTCAAGTAGCCACAGCGACAGCATGAGCTTCTTGGTGGGGGAGGACGACGCGCAGGCGACGCTGCAGGTGGCGCTCGCGTTTATCGACGCCTGCGACGACAGCGCGAGCAGTGCGAGTACCAGCGCCATCAGCAGCCCGACCGGCACGAGGTCCAGCAGCATCAACAGCAGCCGAGGCTTTGATAGTCCGGCGAGTCAGAGCAGTCGCAGCAGCAGCAGCAGCAGCAGCAGCTGTAAAGATCAGCACACGACGATGGATGATGATGATGGAGGAAATGATGAACAAGATGACATCTCGTTCGCAGATGCGATCGCAGCGTTCGTCGCAGCCAGCGGAGCGCAGCAGCAGCAGCAGCAACAACAGCGACAGTTTCATGAGCAGGCGCCGACCACGCGACCTGGGAAGACCAAGAGCAATGGCGACGCGGTGAGACGCAGCCGCGCGAAGAAAAAAGCCGAGACGCTGTTTTTAAAGGAGCAGGTGGCGCAGCTGGAAGCGAAACTGAACGAGCTGCAGCGCACACGGAGGACGGAGAACTCGTCGCTGCAAGTGTATCTCCAGCGGCTGCGAACGGGAAGTGATAGTAATGAGGGAGATCATGGATATGACAGTGCGCTCTTGGCGACGAAGATCCAGCCGAAAGCAGCAGTGTCGCTCTGGCTGGAGATGGCGGCCATCCAGGCGCAGGAGAGCAAAAAGGCCCAGCTGCTCAACGCCGAGCTGAAAGAGACCGTGAACAGGCAAATCAAGCTCGCCAAGTCGCTGGAGGCGATGCTGGGCAAGAAGACGACGCAATTTGTGAGTAACCCCTTGCCTGCTGGGGATGTCTGTCTGTCCACTGTGGCTGCTAGTTCAAACGCTAACAGACTTATGACATGTATGTTTGTGCTTTGACTTCGATCGACAGGGTCTGGACTTGCTGCGAGATGAGCAGAAGCAGTTCCTCCACAACAACTCGGTGCTGACGCGAGAGACTGGTATTATGGCTGATTTACGGCAGCGTGTGCACCAGATGAACTCGGAGGTCTCTTCGATGTTTGCACATGAGTCGTGGATGCAGATTGCGGATACTGTGGGCTCTTCGAGTCGACTGAAGCACGATCGAGTGGTTGGTCCGGTGATGGAGCTACGCATGACCACCCCACTGCGATGTAGCGTTCGTGAAGCTGGTGACGCTCTGTGGAGAAGGACAATGGAGACGAGTGCTTTGATTCAGACGCCCAAGTATTCCTTTGAGGTACGCCTCGCACCTTCCCCTAAATCCCGATCATTCATTTGGGTACCAGGACGATTTCTAACTTTGTATGCCAATTAATGTCTTACTTTCAACAGCGACAGCTGCTCACAAAGTCCAGCTACCAGAAATCCTACATGATGATCTTAGATTCGCCAGACGGATCGACAATGGAGCTCAATGGCACCTCGTATGTCCAGCGGTTCAACAGCTTGCACCATGACTCGTACATCTGGACATCCGCGATCTTTTCATCGAAAGAGGGTGAGGTGTTTCGTGAAAAAGGATGGATAGTCGCGTCTAGTAGCTCGAACACACGAAGCGAGAGTACTCTACGCAATAACAGCCCAACAATCTTCCGAGGGTTCTACGAGGTATTCTGCGAGAACTCGAGTGGGCATGGAGAGACAATCAGCTCCGGAACGAAAGCGCGACGCGAGTTGGTACTGAGAACGCTCGGCAACCGGACGCGCAACTACCAGCAGTACATGCAGAATCTGTTGCTGGACGACTTTGCGGGGTTCCAACAAGAAACGTCCTTTCCTATGCTTGCTGGAATATGTTGTTGACGCATGGTAGGTAATTCTGTGTGAGTATATTCCAAGATCAGCGACGGCTCTCAACTCGCTTGGCTTACTGCAGGGCCATAATCGCAAACATCCTCACCATGGAAGTAAGGCTTGTATGCTGTCGTGGCTCACAACAGTGTAGGTACACTAGCGTCGAAACGGTAATGAATCAATGGAGTCTCTCAATCTTTTTTTCCCGATCGCAACACCCCAGACGTTGCAGTTTATACAACCACCCAACCATTGAGAATGATGGCAACGGTAGAGTCATCATCTCCCAGGAGCAGCTCGTGATTCTTCGCACTGATCAATTGAAACTGGTCCTTGGCTTGATGAGTATTATGCAAAACCAGGTCCACCTCAACTCTGTTGAGTGCTGGGTACGGCTAGAGGCACACACATCCTGAGCAGGGCTCCAAGTGACCCTTACCGTCACTTGGCCACACCCACCACTTGCGAGCAATCAGCCCCTCTGGTGTACCCTGCCATTGGCCCATTTCCTCCAAGAGCTTCCGGTGCATCAAGAGTGGTGGTCGTCCGGACCTGGACGCGAGTAATCACGACCGAATGTCGCTGGTTGATGACGCGGCATCCCGTTTCGACTCACAACTCGCAGTCAGTTCTGCCCCAATGCCAAGCGCACAGATGTTGCATTCGTTGATTTCCCATGCTCCGCACACACAGTCGCAGGCAAAGGTTCAGGTTCAGGTTTCCAGAACCAGCAGCAGAGACGAGAGACTAGACGAGCACTGATAGAGATGGCCCATCTCGTGAAAGAAGAAGAAGCCGCCCATTGCCCAGCGCCACCGTCGGTTGTTGGCGCTGACTTCGCGCTCCCCCTCGACGACAACGACGACAACGCATTCGACTTCGGCGGGATGTCGTCGCTGTTTCTCGACACAACGTACGCGTTCGTGGACACGTTCGACTTGCTCATTGACGACTGGAGTGCGACTCTGGAGGCATCAGCAGAGAAGCCGTTCAGCGAACTCCCGTTCGCAACACTCGACTATGCGTTGCCACAACCCAGCAGCGATAACGACGAGGTCAAGGTCGAGCTTAACCCAGAACCACAAGTGCGGCCGGTGTCTAACACACTCAAGCAGACGCCGAAACAGAAGTCTACACAGATGAACAAGAGGAAACGCGGAATTCGCACCACTATGACCGAGAAGCCGCCTCGGAAGCGCGCCAAGACGGAGATCCTCAAGCTGCGCAACGAAATCGCCGAGCTGCAAGCTCAACTCTCGCAACTGCAGGGTGGTGGCGATGACACACCTCGGGATGCGAAAGCTCCAGTAGCAGGGCAAGCCGAGCCTCCTTGCTCACGCACAGCAAAGTCACTTTCAAAGGCAGCGAAGTCGCTCAACCAGGCAGTGGTGGAGCTGAAGAAGCTTCAGGACGCGCAGCAGCTGAACTGCTGCTTGAAATCGACCCTGGCAGACAAAACCCAAGTGCGCAAGGCATTTGAGGCCGTGCTTGAAGCCCAGCCGCACTTCCAGGTATGTTCCAGTAATAGCTTACAATGTACTCCCTGCGCTCAGCGGCTTCCAACCGATTACCTCACTACTGGGTCCGCATTTATCCAGGCGCACAGTTTCGAGCTTCTGCAGGAAGCATTCGAGAATCCACTTGACCCCCAGAGCCACAAGTGTGCTTTTGTGCAGTACCATCACCAGAGCAACAGCCTGCTTGCTGAATTGGAGCAATTGTACTTGAGGACCGATCGTGTGCTCAAGGAGATCGATATCCCCCAAGGCACAGGCAGCACTTCCAGTCGCACGACGTCGGACGCGGTGTATGGCCCTAGGTTCGAGTAAAAGTCGAGCACTCCGATATCTCGAAACTCCCAGTTTCTCAGCGAGTACCTGTGGCGGCAAGTGACAGCTCACGGCAAAGACGATCCTGGCAGCGAACCAACTACTGAGCAACGTCAGGCATGTCCTACTCTGTGAAACCCAATAGCTAGCTTCTTCGAAGTACTTCAGACTCGCTCATTGCTTGTTGGCTTTGTTCGGACTGCACAGCAAGATCCCGAGCGCCAGTTGACTCACGAGAAGCGCTACTCCATGATGCTGGATGCTCCGTTCGGTTCTGTCAAAGTCGACTGCGTGTCTTTGATTTGCAGGGTTGCCGAAGAGGAGGAGAGCGGCAAGGGTCAGTCGCATCGCGTTGTGTTTGTTTACACGTCCGAGATTTCCGTGGCTGATGGTGACTACAGATTCAAGGAGCACGGCTGGCTCGTCTTAACTCCAGACGCAAAAACCGCAACAGCAGAACCAGCGTCACCACCCTCGTCACAGTTGCAGACGTTCTGCCAGCTCTTCCAAGACAACCATGGCTTAATAAGTGGGAAAGTAGGCGTGAGCTCTGCCACCACCAACCCAGCAACCTGTGAGCATGGATACCGTGAGTACCACCAAGAGCTCACGATGCACGCGCTTACGAGCCGAGCGCGCGCACCACATGCACATCGAGCGCTTGATGCGGTTCGATCCTTTGTAGGGAGTGCGCTGGACGATGTTGAAATGTTTTGGCGATAATATTATGTACTGCAATAATCGTACTTCTGCTCTCGAATCAAACGCATGGTTTCTCACACGAGGTATCAACAGCCTGGTGGTTGAGTTGTCGGGCATACTGCCACCAAATATCGGGTATTGTATTACGATGGACGGCCTTCTCAATCTGTGCCGCTCTTCGTTTCCTGAACGAGCGCTCTGTCGGATGACCCAAGCGGCTCGTTGATTTCGCCCGCGAGCCCACGAGCGGAGCGTACCCCATGCTTCCTGAGATCTGAAATGATAAACACCTTGCAGATGCGTGACCTCCCGTCGAGAGCGCCGGCGATAAATAGCCGAGCGGTGTTGATACATCCCAGGTATACGAGCAAGTACTCATGTTTGCTCGCAAACGTTCAAATGCCTTGCGCTTCGCAGTTCAGAGTCAGAGACAGCTGGCAAATGGGTGGACTCGATAATCCTGAGGCAGGCGCCGCCCACTCAAGTCGCCCACCACACTCTCTGACAGCAGACCAACCATTCAGTGAACCTTCATCCGGCCAGAGCTGACTAAGTTGGCGTCTCGCGCTGGCCAACGGAAGAATCAGAGTGGTAAACAAGCTGATCTGGAGGCGAGTAATCATCGTCAGATGTCTCGCATTGGTGGCGCGCCACCAAGTACCGTCCATTCTCCATCGTCATTGCAATTGCAGCCAGGGCTGAGAGAAGCATGTCAACTGCTTTCTTGGAATGTTCCACTCATGGATATTTGCTGATTCTCGATACGCATCACAGGCGTTCGTTCAAGTCCAGTTCCTGCCTACATTATCACCTCGAAGGCCAGCAGCATCGCTCAACATAGCACGCCACACACAGCCCACCTCGTTGAAGTGCAATGGACCGTCGGCCTCTGAGAGAGGAGGATGTCCTCAATTGGGCAGTCCCATCGTTCTTTGCTGACTCCGAGCTCCAACTCGACGACGATATCTTCGGCGTTGGCGGTGGATCCTCTTCTCTGTTTGCGGACACAACGTGGACGTTCCTCGACGCGCTCGACCTCCCCACCGAGATAGAGAGCCGGAGTGAGGACACCGTGGTGACGACCGACAATCCCATCCGCGAGCGAGCACGCCCCAAATGCCCACACTCCAGAACCACACCCGCGGCCAGAGAGAGCAAGGCACCATCACAACCAAAGCCACGCGCGCGGAAGGTAAGCCAGAAGCCAGTGTTGCCCCCAACCGCAAAGCGAAGGATTCGCGCCGTCCGGACAGAGGCGAAACCTCGGAAGCGACACAACACGGAGATCCTCAATCTCCGCAGCGAAGTCGCCACGCTGTAGGATCGGCTGTGGCAGCTGCAGGGTGGCGGTGCTCGCAAGCCCCACGTCGCAGATGCATCCGTCTCCGCAGAAGCAGCAGTAGCCGCCGCTGCAAGACAAGTTGATATGCGGCTGCAAACCTTTGAGCTGCTTTCAAGCGGATTGGACACGCTCAGCCAGAAAGACGTGGAACTGCAGAAACTCCAACACGCTCAAGCGCTCAACTACTGCCTGAAAGCGGCGCTTGGCGAGAAGGTCCAAGTGCGCAGGATGTTTGAGGGATGGCTCGAGAAGCAGACAATCTTCCAGGTATGTGTGCAGGGTCACCAGAACGTTACACTTCCGGACTAGGACTTCATGTCCATCGCCATCCAGAAGATCAGCTTCTCTTCGGTGCTAACCAAATGCCTCTCTCTTTCTTACCGTTCAATTCAGCCTCCTAGGCGCACAACTTCGAGCTATTAAAGGGATTGTCGATGGCCCCCACTGATTCTCAAGATCAAAGCGACAGACTACTCGACAAACTAGAGAGCCTGATTCGAGACACTGACCGCGATTCCAGTGATATCGAAGCACCTTTCGACACCAAGAGCATCTCCAGCCGCACAAAGTCGGATGCTATGCATCGCCCCACGCTTGAGGAGAAGACAAACACGTCGATACCTGGGAGTTTCCAGTTCCTTGGCGAGTACCTTTGGAAACACACCACAACCTCCGCCCATGACTCAACTGGGTGGACCCAGGAGGTGCGTCGCAAGCTCTCTCACTGTGGTTGTATGTTATCTACCGAGAGTTACCTTGCTCACGCAATGACTGTGATGCGTATTGTGTATTCTGTACATATGTAGCAGGATCCCAAGAGCGCCTCAGCTCACGAGAAGCGCTACTCCATGGTGCTGGAAGCTCCATTCGGTCCCGTCCAAGTCGACTGCGTGACCCTGATGCGCAGGTTTGTTGAAGAGGACGAGGTTCATCGGGTTGTGCTCGCCTACACTTCCGAGATTTCTGTGGCTGAGCGCGACTACCGGTTCAAAGACAATGGACGGCTCGTACTGACAGAAAATCCGAAGATGGCAGCAGCATCACCCTCCTCGCTGCTCCAGAGCTTCTACCAGCTCTTCTGGGACAAGCTGGACCCGCTCGAGTCCGAGCTTGAGCACCTCCAAGGATCAAACCGCGCGTACCAGCGAGAGCTCGTGATGAACGCGCTCCTCGGTCGAGCGCGTGCGCGCCAGCTCCACATCGAGACCTTGATGCGTTTCAATCCGATTTGTGCTGGGATCACCTCCGCGAAGGTGACTACTCCTCGGACTAGTCTCTAATACAGTACGAAATAAAGCGGTATCTTTCTTAGACAAGATAAGAGAGACTCGACACTCGTCATGTAGCGACCACACCTGTCAACGCGTGTTGCGATCTGCGAGCTCCAGATCACTCCAATGAAGGAGAATATATCGATCATGGTAGAAAGAAGTGACGACGCCATCGCTCTCTGGGCCGCTCCCACCCTCCACGACCACCAATCTTCTCAGCATTACACTTTCAAGGTTGCAACAGAATGGTGAAGAATTCACTGAATAGCAGATTCTGAGAGTGAACTCGTCGAAGAACCTAAGAGGAAGAACCTTTCTCCATTCTTTGTGTAGCGCGAGTGTCTGTTTCCCATCGGAAGACCAGCCCATTTCCAACCAACAACTTCGCAATCGCAATCGATTTGTTTATCGCTTTGCAACTTCGTGACCGACACTCACGCTACCAATCCGTGTATCCAGGGCTCGGCTCTTCCCCCCTAACTGAATTCCTCCTCATGTCATTATTGTCCCTGAACAATTCAAAATGAACGGACCGCTTTCAGCCACGATCCGCAAACATGAGCTTCTTGGAGCTGGGGGACGACCCACACGAGACCCTCCAAGCAGCGCTCGCGTTTATCGACGCCTGCTCCGATGAGAGCTCCAACAGTGAGCACTACCTCTCCAGTTGGTCCAGCACCAGCAGCATGTTTAACAGCCTGGGTAGTCTGCATAGCAGCCAGACAAGCAGCTCAACGAGCAGGCACGATGGTGGCGCTGATGCAGATATACTACCTGTCAAAGTGAATAAGCGATCGAAGAGCCAAATCGAGGCAGTCAAGCGCAATCGCATCAAGAAGAAAACGGAGAGGATCTTCCTGCGCGAGCAGCGGGCGAGTCGCCGTTGCAAGTGTGTCTGTGGCAGATGCGAATGTGACGACAAGGTGACAGCAGCGAGGGATCGGCAAGTGGTGATGATGGTGGCGATAAGGAATCAGAAGCCACCGCAGCAGCAGTCAACCTCCTACACTCTGCGGGTTCGACGAGTGCGTCGAGCTGGCTGGAGAGAGCGGTGCTGCAGGGACAGCAGCGACAGAGGGCGCAATTACTCAACGTGCAGCTGAAACAAGCGCTGGGCACACAGATGGAGATCGTCAAATCCATGGAGGCGCTGCTGCTGCAAGGAACGAATACCGACCAACTGGTACGGAATGCTCTTCTTGGTTGTTTGGGTGGGGATACCCAAGTTTCCCTAATGAGAAAGGTATACATGTGTGGCGTGTGTGTCGTTCTGTAATGACCTACTGACAGAGCCTCGATCTGCTGCAAGATGAACACAAGCAGCTCCTGTACAATCACGCTGTATTGACGACTCGAGAGGCAAGTATCGTCGCCGATCTACGGGACCACGTGGTGGGATTGCTGCACTCAGAGGTCAAAGCCATTTTCCACGATGAATCGTGGAGGGAGATATATGATTCGGTCGTGTGCTCGGGTCGACTGCTTCTTGATCCACTTTCAGGTCCGGTGGTGAAGCTGCGTATAAACACTCCACTGCGATGCAGCGTCCGCGAAGCTGGAGACACGCTCTGGCAGCACACACTCGAAACGAGTGCGCTCGTCCAGACGCGCAACTACCACCTTAAGGTACGAAACACACCACGCTAGCCGCATGGTCAACTTTTAAACTACATTCCTTGCTTGGCATGCTAATGTCAACAGAGCCTTGTCTAACCTCGAGACGCTTTTATCATATTGTGATCGCAGAGACAACTCCTGCCAAACTTGAGCCACCAGAAGAGCTACACGGTGATTCTGGAGACGCCAGACGGAGCGGTGGCGGAGCTCAACGGCACGCCGTACATCCAGCGCTTCATTGGCGCCGGCCACGACGCGTACGTTTGGGCCTCTACGATCGTCTCGTCAAGCGAGAGCAAAGCCGTCTATCATGAGAAAGGGTGGATGGTGGCCTCTAGCAGGCCATCGTGTAAAGATACACCTCCTAATACCGTCTTTCAAGGATACAACCAGGTCTTCTGCGATATCTCTCGAAGTTCTTCCGAAGCTAATACCGAAGAGAGGGAGTTTATTTTGAAAATCCTGGGCAACCAGACGCAAGACTACCAGCAGTACATGCAGAACCTGCTGCTGGACGAATTCTCAGGTTTCCATGCAAACGGCCGCTTTCTCATCATCACCGGATCGCGCTGAGCTCAACCGAAAGAGGCTCTACTGGAAGATAGAACGCATAGCCTTCGTATTTTTTTTACAATTTCACCACAAAGAAGCAAGCGGACACGATGTGACAGATTGGGAACGCTTATCACCTGCGGATACAAACTCTCGCTTGGCTTGAAGTTACAATTACTTTCTCTTTCTCTATGATTCCCTTTGCTAGACAGTCTAAAGAAGTTTGAGCACCCCCACGCCACGACCAAAGCATACTTATCTGTTTCATTCAAGGTGCCATGGTCCGACCATCGGAGCTTGTCTTTCCAAAGTACCCTGTCAATCTACTTACGAAGTCTGAGTTGAGTTGCGTGTCAGTTTACTGCTTTGGTTGATTTCAACATCAACGATCACGATCCTTTGATGAGCAGAGAGTGGCCTTTCAGCTGGAAGTCCGAGAAATCGTCCAGCAACCGATTCTGCATGTGCTGCTTGTAGTCCCGCGTCCGGTTGCCCAGCGTCTTCAGCACAAACTCGCGCTGCTGCTGGTTCACATCAGAGTTTCTCAGTAGCTCTTGTTCATCTTCTTCTTGCTCGTGCTCATGATCTTCCCGTGAGCCATCGCAGAAAACCAGGTTGTAGCCCTGAAAGACGGTGTTGGTCGATTTCGTATCGCTCGTTGGACTGGACGCCACCATCCACTCCTTTTCACGGAATACCTCGTTCTGGTTGTTCGATGCGAAAATCGCCGACGCCCAGATGTACGCGTCGTGATTCGCGTCACTGAACCGCTGCACGTACGAAGTGCCCTTCAGCTCTAAAGATCCGGTCGGGGTATCCAGCGTCATGGCGTAGGTCTTCTGGTAGCTGGAGCTTATCAGGAGTTGTCTCTGTGGTAGTAAGACATGATCGCAGTGCACTTGAGGACCATCACAGATAGCACTGCGCAGACTTGTTCGCTCGTTCGTTCGTACCTTGAAGTAGTAGCTGGGAGTCTGAATCAGTCCATTTGTCTCCATGGTGCGTCTCCACATCGTGTCTCCCGCCTCCCGTATCCCACACTGCAGCGGCATGTTCATGCGCAGCTCCGCGACGGGTCCAGTGACTGGGTCAAGCACCAGGTGGCTGGAACACACGACGGAGTCCGCGATCTCTATCCACGATGGGTCCTGGAACGTCGATTGGACCTCTGAATGCATCAGTCCGACTCGCATGCGGAGGTCCGCCAGAATTGTGGCCTCTCGACTTGCCACGGCATCGTTGAGTAGGAACTGCTGTTGCTCGGCTCGCAGTAGGTCGAATCCCTATAGGTAGTATTCATTACAACCACAGTCAAAGACACACAAACACATAGCATACACATAGAACACGAAACTGCTGTCAGCACTCCAGTTGCAAAAGCCTGAGGTTCAGAAACGGCCAGGCTTACAAACTGGTTCGTCGTCTCCGTATCCAGAAAGAGCACCTTCAGTGCCTTGATGGTCTGCATCTGCTTGCCGACTCTGTCTTTCAGTCGCGCATTCAATGCCTGGGCTCTCTGTCGCTCCTGAGCCTGGGTCGCCGCTCGTTCCAGCCAGAACGACTCGCTCATGGGGCTCACGAACTCCAGTCTGCCGTGCTCGCCTTCTCGCACCTGACCACCTCCTCCTCCATTGCTGCTATTGTCGTTTCTCCTCTGTATGCGCTGCAGGTACGCCTGCAAGGACGTGTTCCTGGCTAGTCGCGCGCGCTGCAACTGGATCAGCTCGAGTTCAAGCTGTGCGATCTGCGCGCGCAGCCTGAGCGCCTCCGCTTTCTTCTTGGCGCGATTGCGCTTCACCGCCTCGTTCTGACTCCTGGTCCTCGCCTCACTGCGCTTTCTTCGGGCCGGAGCTGGCGCTGGAGCTGGCATTCGCTGCTAGATGCGTCCCGCAGACTTGCCGTCGCAGCGATAGTGGAAATGGTGGTGAACTCGACGCCTTCCACCTCACTGGCCTGGGTCGGCCTTAGCTCACTGTCTTCGCGGTGTGAACTCTCCAGACTGGTGCTGACTGTACTCGTGGTGCTACGTGTACTTGAGCTGGTGATGCTGATGTTGCAGGCGTCGATGAACGTGAGCGCCACTTGGAGCGTCGTCTGCGGATCGTCCTCGTCCAGCTCCAAGAAGCTCATGCTCGTGCTCTGAGTCTCTTGACTTGGGTTGTTTATGCTGGTGCCGGAGCAGATGACGGTAATCAATCGTGAGTTGCAAAATGAAAAGGGGACATGAAAGCAGGTGGAGTTCCTCAAGTGAGGAAGGAACTCCTGGACTCCTGGTGAGGTGCAGCAAGGATGGGGAGATGTTGCACGAAGGGACGCGATGCAATTCGAAAGGTAGAAGATGCTGTAGGAAACATAAGAACCGCACGACCCGCTCTTTTGGCATCTAAAAGCTGGGACGCTCGATCCTGCTTGCATCTCCATTTGTTGAGTGAGCTTCTGCTTTTCCTTGTGGAGCTGTGGAAGAGAAGCTTGCCTCTTCCCCTTGCCAAGCGATGGAACTGCCATTACGAAAGCCAATCAAACTGTAATTTCGGTGGGTGTTCATTCGGATTAGGATCAGGATTCGGATTTACTACTATTGCAGTACTTCGAAGTACATGCGACAACAGCATACCTACGCCAGTCAGCTACGCCGGAGAGGAAAACATAACTAGACGAGTTCCATCAAGCGCTTCCTAACCACTGGATGCTGCACGATTGCGATTCTCTCTCTCTCTCTCTCTCTCTCTCTCCCTTGACTTCCCTGTAGCACTTAGACGGCGTGGTTCTTGATCGGGTCCCATCCGGTGATCAAGTACTCGTCCAACGCATCGAGCTTGGCGACCTGCGTGTCCGTGAGCTTCACGTTCACGGCCTCAAGGTTGAGGCACTGGCGGTCCGGGTTGACGGACTTTGGCAGCGTGACGAAGTCCTTGGCGAGGCTCCAGGCGATGAGCACCTGCGCTGGGGTCGTGTCCACCTGCTTGGCGACCTCATTCAGAACTGAGTCCGCGAGCTTGGTCGATCTCACTAGGGGAGAGTATGCCTGCAGCAAGATACCGTGCTTCTTGTGGTACTTGACGAGCTCGGAGCGGGTGAGCCACGGGTGCAGCTCGACCTGGTTCACCGCGGGCTTGACCTTCCACGTCTTGGCGAGCTTCTCCAGGTGCGCCTCGCCGTAGTTGGACACGCCGATGTCGCGCACGAGGCCCTGGGACTGCATATCCTCGAGCGCGCGCCAGGCGTCCGCGCGGGTGGCCGGGTCGGACGGCGCGTGCAGCAGGAAGAGGTCGATGTAGCCGAGACCGAGG